>JAJEJO010000398.1:26071-231049 GCA_020662805.1 Glaucomys volans
AAAAAAAAAAAAAAAATGACTTAAGATTTCATCTTACCCCAATCAGAATGTCTTTTTTTAAGAATATTTCTGATAATTTTTAAACTTAAAAGTCATAAAGAAAACCTTACAAGATTTGAGGGTGGAAAAAAAATACACAACATTACAAAGGAATAGGAATCCAACTAGCATCGACATTTTATTAATATGCTAAAAGTCAAGAGAGAAAACCATTTTGAACCTGGAATTCTACCTTTAATTAAACTATTAAATATGAAGGCATAATAAATTTATCTTTGGAAATTAAAGAACAAAGAAATTTAACTTCCTATATCCTATATTTCTATTCCTATATTAGTTTCCTACTTCTTTTGTAAGAAATTATCACACAAGTTCAAGTGGATTTCAGTGAGCTAAAATTAAAGTGTTGGCAGAATTACATACCTTTTAAAGGCTAAAAGAATCTATTTCCTAGCCTTTCCTAGTTCCTAGAGGGTACCTATATTCTTGGACACTTGGTACCTATATTCAGTGACACTTCAAAGTCAACAGTGGTGGAATGAGTGTTTCTCACATGGAATCCCTCTGACTTTGATTCTCCTGCTCCCCTCTTTCATTTATAAAGACCCCTTGTGAACCTACCCAGATAATCTAGGATAATCTTCTCAAGACCTTTAACTTAATCATACCAATCCTCTTTTGCCATGAAAGGTAATATATTCACAGGCTCCAGGAATTAGGATGTGGATATCTCTGGTTGGCCATTATTCTGTCCACCAAACCACAGAAGGACTCAAGGATGTCCTTCAGAAAAACAAAAATTAAATTCAAGAAAGAAGACAATATCAGATAAAAGAAAGTCCACCAATATAAGCAGAAAGTTGTAAGGCAATTTAAAAAGAAAAATTTTGATCTTGACACTAGGGTAACTTCTCATTATAGGAGCACAACTTTAGAAAAATGTAATTATATTTTCTTTTCTAAAAAATCCAATTATATTACTTGGTTCCACAGTGAATAAAATTTAGATATGACCAAAATATTATAAATGTTGTTCGTTGTTTTCCAAATTTCAGAAATAAATGAGTCAAACATCAGAAGACACAAATACCTATGTGCCTAATTCTGGGTTCTAGCAAATAACAGACTCCCTACGTCAATATCATACTTGTATAGATAACACACATTATTTTTCCATATATGCTATCTGTTGGGAACTGAAATTGCATAGTAACAGTCAAAAGTAAATTAGAAGCACAGTCACAGCTAAACATATCAAATAGTTCTCACCTATGTTTTATAAAGTATGTATAAAGGAAAAAATAAAACCAATCCTGAAATATGTATGTAATTTTGTTACTATTTGGTAATTTATGAAATTACATAAAATATTCAATGTTAATTTTTATTTTTATTTTAAGTATCCAAAAAAAACACCCAATATTAACAAAAGTATAAAAAGAGTACCTCCAAAGACTTTAGCAAAATAAAAAATGCAGTAAACAGGAGTACAATTTAAACTGTGCATACCTTTTGACCTAGTAGTTTTATTTCCAGGAATCTATCATAAAAAAATATCATTTCTGTGTAAGAATACTATATAATAAATCCATTATAGTATTGTTACTATAACAATACTATGTTAGAATAAGTGGGGGAGGACCTACCTAAGTATCTCATCAAAAACTGATGGGTTAAATACATTATAGTCAAGCATTAATGCAGCAGCCATTAAAAATATCATAGAGAGACATATGCATTAACATATATACATACAGTTTTTAAATTTTTATGTGGAAAGAGGAAGAGCTAAAAGGATATGCATACAATTATTTCCTACAGTTAATTCTTAGGAATAAAGGAGAGAGTATGATCCTTCAGTTTATGTTACGTACATATTCTATTTGAATTTTCTTTCAATAAACTATTTTTAGAGTATCTTTTACCTTAAAAAAAAAAACTGAATTACTAACATTTAAAAATTGAACCCAGAATACTCCTTCTGTAGATTGTAAATTGTGAAAATCAGTTTAAGGTATGATCTCCTTGCAAAAATGTGAAAGCCTTTTCTGGAATATATACCAAACAATATATGGTCAACACTTAAATGCTATTTATGTGTTATTATTAAATGCAACCAGTACTAATGGCAGCATTTTTAGTTCCTCAAAGAAATGACACTATAGACTGAAACTATATATATATATATTAAACTATTTATTTTAATAAAGTAATATTTATTAATTAATACCTACCGAATCATTCGCTGCTAGTGCAAGTGCAAGGTTCACTGAAAGAAACAAAAAGTAATTCAATTTAGTAACTTTACTTCTATTAAAATTCATTGTGTTCTTAATATTTTTAGTGTAACGACCAAAGTATATAAATGTTTAATATATCTCCCTTACTTGCAAAGAAAAATGACATGAAGAGAATGTAGAAAGTAAAAAAGACAAAAAAAGAAAACAATTTAGCAACATAACATAATTTAGCAGTAGACACCCATCCCAAAATTAACATTTTAAATAGTTTATTTATAAGCTGTTCCAATTTTTTTCAAATAATCCACTTGGCTTTTTTTATTTTAAAACATAATTCAATTATTTTCAAAAGCACATTTTGCAGAAAATTTATCTATCATTTGATAAACAAAAATGGATATGATCCTATGTCTTTTAGAAATAAATGCTGGTATTGTAGGAGTCCTAAGTATCTAAACTCATAAATATACATGTATACAAAAGGCTGGGTGATTGTGCATAGAGGGAAGGGAAGAAGGTAATAGGTAAAAGGATAAAATGAGTTTCCCAAACTGCTTATGTCAGTGAATCCAAGAGACATAAGGAGGAAAGTAGTGATCCCAAAGTCCAGCAAGGGAAGCATGCTACATCTAAGAAGAGAGGTCATCAGTAACACAGTTCCAAGACTGACAAATAGACCCTCACTCTATGAATAACATTTTCTTACAGAACAATACTATAAATTGTATCAGGGTGTTTCCTTTAAAGTAGTTACACTGGGCACAGTGGCACATGCTGTAATCCCAGTGGCTCAGGAGACTGAAGCAGGAGGATGGCAAATGTGAGGCCAGTCTCAGCAACTTAGCAAGGCCCTAACCAACTTCACAAGACCCTGTCTCAAAATAAAAAATAAAAAATGATGGGGATGTAGCTCAGTGGTAAAGTGATCCTGGGTTTGATCCCCAGTACCAAATAATAATAATAATAATGTAGCAGTTAAGAGCATAAATTTTAAGGCAGATCTGATGAAAATCCTAGCTCTAGCGCCTTCTATTATATAATCCTGAGTAGATTATTTTACCTGTAAATCGGCTTCCTTCTCTATAAAGATAATTTCTACTTTATAATTGTTGTGAGGATCAAATGAAATACTGTATTCAAAGTGCTTTGAGGCAGGAGGATCATGAGTTCAAAGCTAGCCTCAGCAACTTAGTGAGCTCCCCAGCAACTTAGAGAGACCCTGTTTCAAAGTAAAAAATAAAAAGGACTAGAGATGTGGCTCAGTGGTTAAGTGCCTCTGGGTTCAATCACCAGTACCATAAATAAATAAATAAATAAATAAATAAATAAATAACATAGGGTATGGAACTTGATAAATATCTCTAGCATATCTTGAATATATCTCTAGTGTACATATTCAAATGGTAAGTATTTTTAAATAGTTTAGAGAAGGAACAAATACATCAAGGGAAAGAAATATAATATCAACAGAGTTACACAGAAATAACCTATTTCTAAGTCTTAGGTATGCTAACATAACTGTCATGAAAAAGTACACCCTAGCTGTTTGGAACACATGGTATAATGCAAATCAAAATCACCTTAAGATTTCATCTTACCCCAATTAGAATGTCTTTTATCAAGAACACAGGCAACAACAGGTGTTGGCGAGGATGTGGGGAAAAGGGTACACTCATACATTGCTGGTGGGAGTGCAAGTTGGTGCAGCCACTCTGGAAAGCAGTGTGGAGATTCCTTAGAAAACTTGGAATGGATCCACCATTTGACCCTGCTATCCCACTCCTTGGCTTATACCCAAAGGACTTAAAATCAGATTGCCTCAGTGATGCAGCCACATCAATGTTCATAGCTGCTCAATTCACAATAGCTAGATTATGGAATCAACCTAGATGCCCTTCAGTAGATGAATGGATAAAGAAACTGTGGTATATATACACAATGGAATATTACTCAGCCATAAAGAAGAATAAAATTATGGCATTTGTAGGTAAATGGATGATGTTGGTATAATGTTAAAGGGGAAAAGCAAGAAAGGAACATTTACTGAAGCACCTACTATGTGTCACAAACTATTCACTTTCTCATATATTTTCCTATTTAAAAGCTGACACATTCCATGCCAACAGATCATCTTCCAACTAAAAACAATAAAAAATCTGTTTTAAACAAGTGCTAGCCTACAGATCCAAAAAATGACACTGCATACAAAGCATTTACAAGTATAATCACAAAAACACTTCATGCAGTCTTTGTAATCATAGTATGCAAAATAATTCACACTGCTGAAAACAGGTTAACGTACTCCAAATTCTCCAAAACAAGAGGAGAGATTCTAGAACCAAAGATTAAGAAGGGGCTAGAGTTGTGGCTCACTGGTAGAGCACCTGCCTAGTATGGGTGAGGCACTGGGTTTAATTCTCAATACCACATATACATAAATGAGTAAAATAAAGGTCTATCAACTTCTAAAACACATATTTTATTTTTAAAAAAACCTTTGTTTAAAAAAAAAAGATGCAAGAGCTCTAAATTTTTAAAAAAAATATAAAAATGGATTATGGGCCTTTAGGGAAAAAAGCAAAAATGTGTAGGTATAGCATGAATTCATTAAAAACAAATCACTAATCATTTTTAATAATAGTACAGTATCTAACAAATAGTAATGGATAATAATCCCACAATACTTGATAAACCTTATTTCTTTAAAACATTTGACAATCTTCCACAATTCCCTTCATGTCAAAATGGAAAAACAAAGCTAATAACGTTATATAGCTGGATCTGTTGTTGGTTGTACAACTGTAAAACTGTTATACCAAGAAGGTACAAAATATGGCTTCAAGTCAACACAGAAGACCTCTAATGAAACTCACAGAATTCTGTACCCGGTCTTTCTTATTTCAAAAGGGCTTCAATAGAATAAAGAATTTTAATGTAAATATAACTTTAGGTTAATAGTCTGAAAAGAGCACAGACTTTTTTAAAAATCTTGTCAGTCTAGAACTGGGTCAAAAATATACAAAATGAAATAAAATCAAGATATTCATTTTCAAAAAATCAACTGCAAGAAAAGATTGTTTGGGTAAGTACTGTATTGGCAGTCATTCCTACTGAACTCACTAAAAATTCAATATGAAGTAATTATAAGACATGAATATTTTACGACTCCAAATTAATAAACTATAAGGGTCTAATACAAGTCAAAGTACAAACTTGCAGTTATAAGTTCTGCAGACCTAATGTACAGAAGGTGATTATAATTAATAATAATGTACACCTGAAATTCACTAAGACAGTAACCTTCAGTATTCTCACCACATACACACATACACAGATTAACCAGGGGGGATAATAGATGTTAATTAGCTTGATTGTGGATATCATTTCACAATACGTCAAATTCTACACCTTGAATATACACAAAATTTGTCGATACACCTCAATAAAGCTGAAAACAAATTCAAGTTACCTCTAATAAGAATTGGGAAAAGTTTCCCTTTTATATTATTACACTAAAATAAATATTTTTTAATAAATGAAAGGTTTATTTTGAAGTTTTTGAAATTTTTTGGAATTAACTCTTTTTTCTCGGCAGTGCTGGGGATCAAGCCCAGGACCACACATATGCTGGGCAAGCTACATCCACAGCCCATTTCTGGTTTTGGTGGCTCTTCTTTTATGGGTTCTTAAAGTAGGATTTAAGTGACAAATTTACAATCAATAAAAAGACCACCAAAATATCTTTGTTCATAGCATATTAATAAAAAAGATATAAAGGGCATCTTTATATCTTTTAAATGGTTTTAAATAATAAAACAATGTTAAATCTTTTCAAGCATTTTCAAATATTAGGTCAATGTTGACTTTATATATGGTGAAAATTCTATTATAGTTACATGAAAACGGGTCACAGAAACAATCTCATTGTAAATACATAGCTATACATTCATTGATAAATACAGGAAAAGAGCATACACATTTCAGTATTAAAGTTACTAGGTATTCTAAAAATAACAGTAACCAACAACAGAGCACTTATTATGATGGAGTCACTGGTCTAACTGCTTAGCTTGTTTAATTTGCATAACCATTCTATGAAAGAGGATTTTGTCCCCTTTTCATAGTTAAGTAAATTTTAGATGTGCTAGCTAACCTAGCCATCTTTTCCTCAGTTATGGAATAGACAATCTGGTTCTATATTTAGTTCTAACTCCAAATCTAAGCTCCACCAATATCTCCAGATACTAAGCAATCAATTGTTGGAAACTTCACAAATACTAAATGAAAGAATAATTTTAATAATGTGCATTTGCCAGCTGGAGTGAATTCTTAATCAGGATCAGAATGAATATTCTGTGATACCTGCTGTAGTAGATTTTCCAACTCCACCCTTCCCAGAAGCCACAACTATAACTTGTTTAACACCTTCTATCGGTTTCTGTTTTGGAAGTCCTCGAGACATGATTTGTGTTCTTCTTTGTTTTAGGATCTCACTGTCAGCGCCAGATAACTTCAAGAAAGAAAGAAAAAAGAAAGCGTTTTAAACAAACCATCTCCACTATCACGCTGTAAAAGTAAAAAAGCGGGTTTTGCAATTAAGAGGGCTTTCCTTTCTAATACTGCTTCTCTCCACTACTTCTGCATTTAGTGGCATTTACCTACTGTTACTGATCACAATTGTAAAGATGCATTGTTTAAGCTAAAATGTTTCTGCTAGGATATGCTTTTAAAAATGGAAATAAGCTGTCTCTTTACGGAGTTAAATCCTCCTCGTATTTTCCTTCTCTTTACTAAAGAACCCCAAATCAAGAAAGCAGTGTGCCACACACAGCCATGTTCTAACCATTTGTTTCATGCCCGCCACGTCTCAGCCAGGTCTTACCGAGGACCTGCTTGATAAACGGGAAAGCCCAGCCAACTTAAGTCTCACTGAGCCTGCAATTGGAAGGACCCCAAGAGAGACTGAGTGGAGCCCCTGGCAAGAGGCAGTGCCAGGGGACCTGCAGCCCGAGGGCCTGGCATAGTCGTCCCGCCCGCCTCCCCCAGCTCCGCAGCACCACGGACCTGGCGCCGATACACCAATGATCGGCTTTCCCCAAGCGGGGCAGGCATCCTGCCACCACCTCGGAGCGAGACCCCACCACAGAGCAACAGTCGCTGCCATGTGCCCATAGCGCGGAACGCGGCCCTGAGCCCAGCTGGGAACCCCGCGCAGCGGGCGCGGAGTAATGACGTCATATGGCAACCGCGGCTTCCCTTCCCTAGCGACCGGTCTTCAGGTTTCTTCAGCCAGTGAAACCAATTTGTCCTCCTCGTGTTTGTGGCCGGCTATAGCATTTTGCAGCATTTTATCAAATGCTTGTGAAGCGATTTCACCTGACATCATTTATCTGTACAGGAGTTCCAGAGAAAGCGGAAGACTCCTACCCGGATCCTGTTTTTATTAGTAACAAAACCGAGACTTCATTTACGAAGATAGGACCCGACTTAACACAAATTCTAAATGACAGAACTTGAAAATTACTTCAGGTGTTCTTGCTGCATTGTACTGTATGTGGTCACTTAAACACAGTCACGGTTAAAGATCTTAATTTTTTAATTTTTTTTTTTTCTGCCCGACCTATAACAGTCTGCTTTGTGCTGTTCACTATTTGTGTTGCTGACAATTTCCCCAAAGAGACTCCCGGTGCTTTACCTGATTCCAAAGGTTTAGCTAATCAGAAAACGGGTCCCAATGAGGCAAGTTTCACTCAAAAGCAACAGGGTATAGCTTGGCTGTAAGGAGCTGGCCTCGCTTGAGGGGGGCCTGGACTCAATCCTCAGTACCTGGGATGTGGGGAGAGCTTAAATAGGACAGAGCTTCAGAGAAGAGGTAGAATTTGTCCTGGGAAGAAAGGAAGCATCCCTATACCCAAAGTAGATTAGTGAGAGAAATCACTTTACAAGAGAGAGCTTAAGGACTGAACCAGGAAACCAGGCCCGACAAGTGGATGGCTGGGGTGCGGTAAAGTTTACCCTCAATCTCTATGATATTTTCTACAATAGATTTTCATTTCATTCATATGCTTCTAATTTGTCAAAGGCACAAGATCATTCATCTTATTTCACTCTAATCTGATTTTTAATTTTCTTTAAAACAGGCATAACAACCTCAATGAATTATTATAAGGATTAAATGAGAGATATTGTAAGGGGACAAATAGATGAAGATGGTGGGAACAGGAGGTTAAGACAATAATTCTGAGTTACTTCAGAGTACTGGTGCTGCTACTCCGCAGAGCCCATGTGGTTACCCAGCCAAGAAGCTGGAGGAGACCCAGACCCAACACCAGTCCATGGAGGAGGAGCAGGTGGAGACTTTGCCCTTCCAGGTGCAGATTATCCAGTTGATGTCGTTGATCATCAACACTTTCTACTCGAACAAAGAGATCTTCCTGTGGGAGCTGATTTCCAATTCGTCAGACACCCTGAACAAAATCAGATATTAAAACTTGATGGATCCCAGTAAGCTAGACTCTGGGAAGGAGCAGCACATTAATCTCATTCCAAACAAACAAGACCGAACCCTCATGATCGTGGATACTGGAATTGTAATGACCAAGGCCAATTTGATCAATAATCTTGGTACTACCACCAAGTCTGGGGCCAAAGTGTTCATGGAGGCCTTGCAGGCTGACGCAGACATCTCCATGATTCGCTAGTTTGATGTTGGTTTTTATTCTGCATATTTGGTTGCCAAGAAAGTGACTATGATCACCAAACACAACCATGATGAGAAGTCTTCCTGGGAGTCCTCTGCAGGGGGCTCCTTCATAGTCAGGACTGACACAGGGAAACAGTTGAGTCATGGGACAAAGGTTATCCTGCATCTGAAGAAGACCAAACTGAGTACTTGGAGGAAAGAAGAATAAATGAGATTGTGAAGAAACATTCCCAGTTTATCAACTATCCCATTACTCTCTTTGTGATAAAAAGTCCATGATAACGAGGCTGAAGAAAAAGAAGATAAAGAGGAGAAAAAGGAAAAAGAGAAGGAACCTGATGACAAACCTGAAATTGAAGATGTTGGTCCTAATGAAGAAGAAAAAGAAGGATGGTGACAAGAAGAAAAAGATTAAGGAGAAGTACCTTCATTACGAAGAACTCAACAAAACAAAGCCCATTTGGGCCAGAAACCCTGATGATATCACTAAGAAAGAGTATGGAGAGTTCTATAAGAGCTTGACCAGCAATTGGGAAAATCACTTGGCAGTGAACCATTTTTCCCTTGAAGGACAGTTGAAATTCAGAGCTCTTCTTTTTATCCCAGGACATGCTCCTTTTGACCTCTTTGGAAAAAGAAAGAAAAAGAACAACATTGTTGTATGTATGCAGTTTTCATCATGGATAACTGTGAGGAGCTAATCCCCGAATATCTGAACTTCTTTAGAGGAGTAGTAGACTCCAAGGATCTTCCTCTAAACATTTCCCACGAAATGTTGCAACAGAGCAAAATTTTAAAAGTCATCAGAAAGAATTTGGTCAAAAAATGATTAGAACTGGTCACTGAACTGGCAGAAAATAAAGAGAATTACAAAAAATTCTATGAGCAGTTTTCTAAAAATATAAAGCTTGGAATACACAAAGACTCTCAGAATCAAAAGAAGATTTCAGAGCTGTTAGGATACTACATTTCTGCTTCTGGGGATAAGATGGATTCTCTCAAGGACTATTGTACCAGAATAAAGGAGAAACCAAGACACATCTACTATATCACAGGTGAGACCAAGGATCAGGTAGCTAACTCTGCCTTTGTGGAGCATCTTGGGAAGCGTGGTTTGGAAGTGATCTACATGATTGAGCCCATTGATGAGTATTGGGTCCAACAGCTGAAGGAATTTGAGGGGAAGACATTAGTGTCTGTCACCAAAGAGGGCTTGGAGCTTCCAGAGGATAAAGAGGAGAAGAAGAAACAGGAAGAGAAAAAAGACAAAGTTTGAAAACCTCTGCAAGATCATGAAAGACATCTTGGAGAAAAAGGTTGAAAAGGTGGTTGTGTCAAACTGATTGGTGACCTCCCCATGCTGTATCATCACAAGCATGTACAGCACATGTAGAAAGAATCATGAAAGCTCCAGTTTTGAGAGACAGCTCAACAATGAACTACATGGCAGCCAAGAAACGCCTGGAGATAAACCCTGACCACTGCATTATTGAGACCTTAGGGCAAAAGGCAGAGGCTGACAAGAATGATAAGTTTGGCAAAGATCTGGTCATCTTGCTGTATGAAACTGCACTCTTTTCTTCTGGCTTCAGTTTGGAACATCCCCAGACCCATGCTAACAGGATCTAGAGGATAATCAAACGTGGTCTAGGTATTGATGAGGATGATCCCACTGCTGATGACACCAGCACTGCTGTAACAGAAGAGCTGCCGCCCCTGGAAGGAGACCACCACTCATGGAGCATGGAAGAAGTAGATTAAACCTCTGAAAAACCACTCATATGGGTATTTCCTACTTCACCTTCATTCCTGATAGGTTTTCAAAGATTATTTTGTTCTTTGTTTTAGTTAACATTTATTAAACAGTCCATATGGCATGACAATAACTAAAAAAAAAAAAGAAAAAAGAAAACAGAAAAAGAAAAAAGAGAATAATTCTATAAAATGAGCCTACTGTACTTACTTCCCCACATGCTTTCTTTGCCAATCTGCCTGCAGCCCCACCTGGTCTAGGGGGACAGGAAATGTCACATTCCTCGACAAACTGATGCAGAGGGCAGAAGTCCTGGTAGTCAGTATAGACAATGAATGATGAGAGTTGAAAGAGGATGATGGTTTATTATTGCTGGGTTCCTAACACCTAACCTAGGGGATCACACTTCCCAGCTCAACAGGTTGCTAACACCTCCAGGGGATTGCATTTACCAACAGAGGGATTACCCCCTGTGCTGCTCCTTCCTGCCCTTAGGTGCTTCCAGAGAAGAAAGAGAAGGTGGGGGGTTCTGGGGTCTTTAAAAGAGCAAGACATACCTACTCCTGGGGTCAACCAGCTCTGGGCCCCCTTTTCTCCAAAGAAATATACCTCTACCTCTGTCCCTCTCTTAAGTAAACTTGCCTCGGCGTTTCTCAGGTGTTTAAACTTCAACACTGGGAGGAGAAGGACCTGTTCCTGATCTCCAAGACCGGTATCAATATTAGCAGCAAAGTACATTCCATTTAGTAAATTCTGAGAAAAACATTCAGTTCCTTGATTTTTCTCCCCTAATCCCACAAGCTTGTTTCATCCAACTTTATTTTACACTAGGTTTGACACGCTTAACTTGCTTTATATCACTCGTTATTATTTGTGACATGTTTTCTCAATTCTAGTACTTTTTTAGATTTTTTCTGCTCAATTTGTATAAATTGTGAGTCAAAAGTACAGTAATAAGGAGAACAACTACCAGAATAAGCCATTCACTAAACAGGAAATGACAAATATTCGTTTCTTTCCAGGTAGCTTTGTGAGACTTTTTCTCAAGTCATTCATTCAACAGATATTTATTAAACAACTACTACATGTCAAGCATTCTACTAGTCAGAGTATTCAGCATTGAATCAGACATAATCCAATCACTCAAAGATTTCATAATCCACAGTAGAAGAAATAATAAATTAACAAGCAATTACAGTATGGTGTGATAAGCTGAGGAGAAAAGTGCTGAGTGCTATAGGAGTACCAAGAAGAAGCACCCTATTCAATCAGGAAAGACTTCTAAATAGGGTAACATCTGCACAGAGCCCTGGATGCAGGCAATGTGAGGGAATTAGCTGGGAGAACTACTAGATGGTTATTGTACAGAGAGAGGAAATGAATTCTTATCCCATAAATAGGTACAATTATGTTAATTAAAAGTAAAATAAAGGATAAAATAACAAGTACTGCAAATAATTTGTGTAGTTTGAGGATAAGTTGACTAAAATGATGTAGATAGAGGTTGCTAAAGATGAAAGTTGCTGGCTGGGGATATAGCTCAGTGGCAAAGCTCTTGCCTAGCATGCCCAAGGCAGGTTGACCAAATCATGAAAGGATTTATGAAGGGATTTAGACTGAGGGACCCATCAGAGATGAATTTTAAACAGGAATGAAACATGATCAGATTTGTGTTTTAGAAATCATGATTACTAGATTTTTAAAAAATGCATCAGAGAGGCCAGATCAGAGGTAAGGAGACATGGAGTTATTATGGTAATTCAAAGGCAATTTGGAGGTTTGACTTAACATCTCTAAATTTCACTGATTACCAATAAAATAGATGATACCCACCTGCAGGGTTGTAGTGAGGTCCAGATTAAGATAATGCATGTAGAATGCCTATCACATAGTGCACATAGTAAGTGTTTACTGTTAACAGTTGCTAATGATTACTAGTCATGTACAAGTTTATGACATGGGCAAGCAGAAAGGATTGACATTCCCTGAGAGAAGACATATGGGGAGGAACAAGTGACTGATTTTTCTATAATAAATGAATCATTAATTTGATTTACTAATCAGCCTATTAAAATTTTGGAAGAGTAAGAAGATGCCCATTGTTTCTTCTCCAACAACCACCGTCTCTCACACACTTACCCAAGGCCCCTTCTCAAAAGGATATTCTCCCTTAGCCCCCAAGAATTATTCATTTGACCCCATCCCCATGATCACTAATTTGATTAAAGACTGACGCACAATGACAAATTAGACCAATCAGATTTTTTCCACAGAGAACTTAATAAAAATAAGAAATGTTGCTCAATTTAATTTGCATTTGACCTGTTAAGACTGAAATGACTATTTTTTGTCATGTTCACAGACAAGGGAAAAAGGCCACTGCTAATAATAAGAAGAAAGCAGCTGATAAGAGGTCATGTGTCCATAGAGAGAGGGGGAAGAACTGCACTGGTTCCTAACAGTTTTCCAGTCCCTGGGCGAAGTCAGTCCATAGAAGGATGCTGCTTGCACTTTCTATCCTTAAATCCATGAGATATACTCATATCCATCAGATAAATTCCCTTTCTGCCTTAGCCTAAATTGGGTGAGTTTTTGTGCAGTTGTAACAATGATGACACATACTTTTAAATATTTATCAGGAATTATTTCCCTATCACTCTTTGTATCTCACATAACCCCCCATTTGGACAGATTATGTGACATCACTTTCTGACACAGAAAAAATATCAGGGAAAAGAGATTTTTTTCTTGCCTTTGGATTTTGAAAGTTGGAACCCTTTAGGAGAATGGGGACTGGTCTAGCAAATACAATATATTTGGAAGACCTATATAATCATACAAGAATGTGATTTTTTGCCTTAGGATTATTTGACTGCATGTAGCAGAAATACCTATAATTGTCTTAAACAAAGGGGTACATTAGTCTCATATAAAAAGTTTAGAGGTAGACCCTACAGATCTGATGCAATTGTTTCACAGTTGTAATCATATCCCAAATTAATTCTTTTTATTCCATCATTTTGGTATCCTCAATTTTGTTCCCTCACAGTCATAAGATGGTTGCTGTTCCTGGAGGCATCAAGACTATGGCCCATATAAGAAGAGTAAAGACAAAGGTAAAAGTTTTCCACAGTGAGTATCTCTGCCTCTTTATTTGGGAAAGGAATCCACATTGACGTGCATGCACACATGTGTGTGCACAGTCTCCCCAAACTGCTTTGAACCAGGTCACATGACCACTTCTAGAAGCAAGAGAAGCTCTGAAATCAAGCATTGAAATATCTCTAACTTATAGAGTAGAGGAAAGCAGTGGGTGCCTAGAAATGGGCATTGAGTGAGATACATAAGTATCTATCCTAGGAGACTGTATGAACCTATGGGAAATAGAGAGAGAAAAAAAGCAAGAACTTAGCTAGCCTTGTCAACCCTGCCACCTTCAACTATAGAAGCTAGAAATCCATATCCTCACGTCCCCAGGCTCACATGCTAACTCTGAACATATTCTGAACTTGTATGACATAGCTCTAGGCAATGTGATATGAGGAAAATGTTCTGGAGACAAGGGGCTTCTGAGAAAGCTTTTCTGGTAGAATAGAACCTAGTTAGTGACAGCTGGATACGTGGTAATCATTTTGTGAACATGAAAAGCACAGTTGTGAAATAACACAATGGCAAAACTCAATAGTTGAAGATAACGAAGTGGAAGTGTGGTAGAAATGAATTTTTGGTGGTATGGTTAAGCGGCTACACTAGTCCTCTTATTATTACACCTCCATATCTCTTCTTCTTATGTGAGATAACTAATTATTTAAACCTCTATTGGTTAGCATTTCTGTGACTTGAGCTAAAATAATCAGGGCCTGTTACAGCTGGTAAGAAGAAAGCCCATATGCTTTGACTACCTCTCCCCAAGATTAATCCCTCGTGGGGAAAGAGGACAACAGAATTCCAAATCCATTTGGAAGATATGAGAACAATAGAATCAATACTCCCATTCCCAGGTGCAAGTCGGTGCATGGCAGGACCCCAGAATACAAATGGTTGAGTGTTATGTTTAACAGGCCTGAGGAGTGAACCAAGGAATGGTTGAGAAAATTCTGATCTTCAAGAGGCCTCACAGTCAAAAATGAGGGAACACTTGGCAACAATCTGCATGGTTAGGTAGGTGGCATCTCCATGGATACCAGTATGAATAGAAGACCTTGAGGATTAAATTCAATGCACCCTGTGGACACCTGGATACTACACAAGCTTCCTATAATTTAGCTACAATCCTAGCGGAATCTATGTTGAACAAGATTAAGTCTCCACCACCTCAGAAGAAATTTATAAAGAAATAAATATTGATCAAACAAAGATGATGCTTTTGAGAGTCTCCCAACTATGTCTAGGGAAAATCATGTATTGTTCTCCATATATGGACTTGCTAGTTTGCCCCTCCCTTCTCCCTCCCCCCAAAAAATCCTCCTTAACTGACTGAACACTCCCTTCAGATTCCCACACAGAAGAGGAGCTTACTGCATTCCCTGTCAGTAGACCCCGATGCCCTCAATGTCAGCTGAGAACATGCTCTTCACTCCCTTGCCCAACTCACCAGGACAAATGGAGTTATCAGGCAATCTCTTTTGAACGTACGGAATAAAGCTCAGAAAACAGTGCCAGTTCCTTCACTCTAACGTTACTGCCTCTAACTAAACCTCTGTCCTGTCCAAGTACTTATCAAAAACAAAACCTCACCCCATCTCTAGGACTTGTCTAAATGACAGTACTATTAATTTACCCTACTTTGCCTGACAGTTGATTTATTTGCAAACCTCTCTGCTCATAACTCCAAGTATGAAACTGTCTCTTATCTACATCTAATACAAAGTTTCAGGCTAAAATAAAGAATACTTCTGTTTAAGTGAATAGCTTCCAATCAGCCAGTACTTCTATAGAAAATCTAGCCTAGGAAATTTGTGGACTTTCCCACATCAGAGCCTTTGCTGGCCTTTTCACATATTAGTCCACTTAAACTAGCCTTGTCAAAGAAGTTCCCCTTTTTTTTTTTTTTTTTTTTCTTTTTTTTTTGAGGGTGAGGCAAAGGGTAATGGGGATTGAGCCCAGGGCACTCAACCACTAAGCCACATCCCTAACCCATTTATTTTGTATTTTTCTCATTTCCTTATTTATTTAAATTGACAAATAAAAATTACGTGTATTTATGATATACAAGGTGATGTTCTGATATGTATACATGTGCACATTATGGAATGGCTAAATCAAGCTAATTAGCATGCCCAAAACCTCATACATCATCTTCTTGGTTATCAAATTTCTTTGCACTCCACACACCTTCTTGATACTGTGCACAAACCTTTTTCTTTTCTCTCTTGCTATCTGAATTGCTGTTCTCCTTCACCTTCCACTTTTTTAATTTTAATTTTTTTTATTTTTCGCATACATGTATTTAGGGTAATAAAGTCTGTCTCATTCTACCATCCTTCCCATCCCCACCACTCCACCACCCCCTTACTCCCCTCTGCACAATCCAAAATTCCTTCATTCTTCCCTACCCCCACCCCACTATGGATCAGCATCCGCTTATGAGAAAAAACATTCAGCCTTTGGTTTGGGGGATTGGCTTATTCAATTATCATGATATGCTCAAGCTCCATCCATTTACCTGCAAGTGCCATAATTTCATTCTTCTTTAAAGGTAAGTAATATTCCATTGTGCTATGTATCTGTTTTAGTCAGATATTTCACTACTGTGACTAAATGACCCAACAAGCACAACCGTGAAGGAGGAAAGGTTTATTTGAGGACTCACGGTTTCAGAGGTCTTAGTCCATAGAAGGCCAGCTCCATTCCTCGGGGCTCAAAGTGAGACTGAACATCATGGCGGGAGAGGATGGTGGAGGAAAGCAGCTTACATCATGGTGATCAGGAAGCAGAGAGAGACAGAGAAACTCCACTCTCCGGATACAAAAAATAAACCCCATAACTGTGCCCCAATTCCCCCCCTTCCAGCCACACCCTGCCACTTCAATTTATCCCATCAGGGATTAAGTCATTGATTAAGACTTTTACAACCCAATTATTTCTCTTCTGAACCTTCCTACCTTATCTCACATGTGAACTCTTGGGAGATACCTCACATCCAAACTATAACAATACCACATTTTCTTTATCCATTCATCTGTTGAAGGACATCTAGGTTGGTTGCATTGTTTATAACTATTGTGAATTAAGCTGCTATGGACATGGATGTGCCTACGTCACTGTAGTATGCTGATTTTAAGTGCTTTGGGTATAAACAGAGGAGTGGGATAGCTGGATCAAATAGTGGTTCCATTACAAGTTTTCTGAGGAATCTCCAAACTGCTTTCCAGAGTATTTGCACCAATATGCAGTCCCACCAACAATGTATGAGTGTACCTTTTTCCCCACATTCTCACCAACACTTACTATTACTTGTATTCTTGATAACTGCCATTCTGACTGGAGTGAGATGAAATCTTAGAGGAAATTTGATTTACATTTCTCTAATTGCTAGAGATGATCAGCATTTTTTCAAATGGTTATTGATAGATTGTATTTCTTCATGTGTGAAGTGTCTATTAAGGTCCTTAGCCCATTTATTGATTGGGTTATTTATTTTTTGGTATTAAGTTTTTTGAATTCTTTATATATCCTGGGGATTAGTGCTCTATCTGAGATGTGTGTAGTAAAGATCTTTTCCCATTCTGGAGGCTCTCTCTTCACATTATTGTTTTCTTTACTGAGAAGAAGCTTTTCAGTTTGAATTCATCTCATTTATTGATTCTTAATTTTCTTGTGCTTTAGGAGTTTTGTTGAGGAAGTCAGGTCCTAAGCTGACATGATGAAGATTTGGGCCTACTTTTTCTTCTGTTAGGCACAGGGTCTCTATTCTAGTGCCTAAGTCTTTGATCCACGTTGAGTTGATTTTTGTGCAGGGTGAGAGATAGATGTTTAATTTCATTTTCTTACATATGGATTTCCAATTTTCCCAGTACCATTTGTTGAAGAGGCTATCTTTTATCAAATGTACATTTCTGGCACCTTTGCTAGTATAATATAACTTTATTTATATGGGTTTGTCGCTGTATCTTCTACTTTGTACCATTAGTCTACATGTCTATTTTTGTGCCAATACCATGCCATTTTTGTTACTATTGCTCTGTAGTATAGTTTAAGTAGTGTGATGCTTCCTGCTTCACTCTTCTTGCTAAGGATTGCCTTGGCTATTCTGGGTCTCTTATTTTTTCCAAATGAATTTCATGATTGCTTTGTCTAGTTCCATAAACAGTGTCATTGGGGTTTTAATAGAAAGTGCATTGAATCTGTATAACACTTTGGGTAGTATGGCCATAACATTTGACAATGTTAATTCTGCCTATTCAAAGCATGAGAGATCTTTCCATCTTCTAAGGTTTCTTCAATATCTTTCTTAAGTGTTCTGTAGTTTTCATTGTAGAGGTCTTTCACCTCCTTTGTTATATTGGTTCCCAAGTATTTTATATTTGTTGAGGCTATTGTGAATGGGGTAGTTTTCCTAATTTCTCTTGCAGTAGATTCATCGCTTATATATAAAAATGCATTTGATTTATGGGTATTAATTTTGTATCCTGCTACTTTACTGAATTCATTTATGAGTTCTAGAAGTTTTCTCATGGGATTTTTTGAATCTTCTAAAAGTAGAATCATGTCATCAGCAAATAGTGATAGTTTGAGTTCTTCTTTTCCTATTAATGTCCCTTTAATGTCTTTCATCTGTCTAATTGCTCTGACGAGTTTCAAGGATGATGTTGAATAGAAGTGGTGAAAGAGGACATCCCTGTCTTGTTCCAGTTTTTAAGGGGAATGCTTTCAATTTTTCTCCATTTAGAATGATGTTGGCCTTGGGTTTAGCATAGATAGCTTTTACAATGCTGAGGTGTGTTCCTACTATCCCTAGTTTTTCTAGTGTTTTGAACATGAAGAGGTGCTGTATTTCATCAAATGCTTTTTCTGTGTCTATTGAGATAATCATATGATTCTTGTCTTTAAGTCTATCGATGTGATGTATTACATTTATTGATTTCCATATGTTGAACCAACCTTGCATTCCAGGGATGAACCCCACTTGATTGTGGTGCACTATCCTTTTAGTATATTTTTGTATGTGATTTGCCAAAATTTTATTGAGAATTTTTGTTTGTGTCTATGTTCATCAGGAATATTGCTGTGAAATTTTCTTTCCTTGATGTGTCATTGTCTGGTTTTGGAACAAGGGTGATGCTAGCTTTATAGAATGAATTTGGAAGGATTCCCTCCCTTTCTGTTTCACAGAATAATTTGAGGAGTATTGGTGTTAATTCTTCTTTGAAGGTCTTGAGAACTCAGCTGAGAATCCATCTGGTCCTGGGCTTTTCTTGATTGGTAGGCTTTTGATGGCATTTTCTATTTCATTACTTGTAATTGACCTGCTTAAATCATGTGTGTCCTCCTGATTCAGTCAGCATAGGTCATGTTTCTCCAGAAATTTTGTCAATGTCTTCAAGGTTTTCTATTTTATTTCAGTATAACTTTTCAAAATAGTTTCTAAATATCTTCTGTATTTCAGCAGTATCCATCATGATGTTTCCTTTTTTCATCACGAATTTTAGTAATTTGAGTTTTCTCTCTCTTTTTTAGTGTGGCTAAGGGTTTATCAATTTTATTTACTTTTTCAAAGAACCAACTTTTTGTTTTGTCCATTTTTTCAATTGTTTCTTTTGCTTCAATTTATTGATTTCAGCTCTGATTTTAATTATTTCCTGTCTTCTGCTGATTTTCATGTTGATTTGTTCTTCTCTTTCTAGGGCTTTGAGATGTAATGTTAGGTCATTTATTTGTTGACTTTTTATCCTTTTAATCTATGAGCTCAATGCAATGAACTTTCCTCTTAGCACTGCCTTCAAAGTGTCCCAGAGATTTTGATCTGCTCCATCGGTGTTTTCATTTACCTCTAAGTATTTTTTACTTACTCCTTGATTTCTTCCTTCATCATTCATCATTTAATCGCCTGCTATTTAGTTTCCAGGTGTTGGAGTAGCTTCTATTTTTTATTTTATTGTTGATTTCTAGTTTCATTCCAGTATGATCTGATAGAATGCAGAATAGTATTTCTATTCTTTTGTATTTGTTTTGTGGCATAATATATGGTCTATTTTGAAGAAGGATCCATGTGCTGCTGAGAAGAAAGTGTATTTGCTCAATTATAGATGAAATACTCTACATATGTCCATTAAGTCTAAATTATTGATTACATTACTTAATTCTATATTTTCTTTGTTTAGTTTTTGTTTGGAAGATCTATCCAGTGGTGAGAGAGGTGTGTTAAAGTCAACCAGTATTATTGTGTTGTGGTCTATTGGATTCTTGAAATTGAGAAGGGTTTGTTTGATGTATTAGATACTCCATTGTTTGGGGCATATATATTTGTGATTGTTATGTCTAGTTTGTGTATGATTCTCTTAAGCAGTATGAAATGTCCTTCTTTATCCCTTCTGACTAATTTTTGGTTTAAAGTCCTGATGTGAGGATGGAAATCCCTGCTTGTTATGCAGTCCATGTGAGTGATATGTTTTTCCCCAGCCTTTCACTTTGAGCATGCAGATGTCTTTTCCTATAAGGTGAGTCTCTTGAAGACAGTATATTTTGGGGTCTTGTTTTTTAATCCAATCTGCCAGTCAATGTATCTTGATTGATGAGTTTAGGCCATTAACATTCAGGGTTATTATTGAGACATGATTTGTATTCCAGGCCATTTTGGTTTATTTTTGGTTTTTAACTTAACTTAGTTTCTCCTTTGATTGACCTTTACTGTAGTTTCTTTGCTGGTTTTCATTGTTTGTTTTTTCATTTCCTCCACATGGAATATTTTGCTGAGAATGTTCTATAGTGAAGGCTTTTCTAGTTGTGATTTTTTTTTTTTTTTTTTTTTTTTTGAACCAGGGATTGAACTCAGGGACACTCGGCCACTGAGCCACATCCCCAGCCTTATTTTGTATTTTATTTAGAGACAGGGTCTCACTGCTTAGGGCCTCGCTAAGTTGCTGAGGCTGGCTTTGAACTCGTGATCTTCCTGACTCAGCCTCCCAAGTCGCTTGGATTACAGGAGTGCGCCACCACGCATGGCACTAGTTGTGAATTTTTTGCTTATTATGGGAGTTTTTTATTTCATCTTCAAATATGAAACTTAATTTTGCTGGATATAAATTCTTGGTTGGCATCCATTTTCTTTCAGAGCTTAATATATGTTATTCCAAGACCTCCTGGCATTGAAGGTCTGGGTTAAGAAATCAGTTGAGACCTGAATTGGTTTCCCCTTATACATAATTTGACTTTTTTCTCTTGCAGCCTTTAAAATTCTATCCTTATTCTCTCTGTTAGTCATTCTCATTATAATGTGCCTTGGTGTGGGTCCTGCACATTTCTTATAGTTGATTTTCCATTTCATTCTTTAGATTTGCAAAGTTTTCTGATATTATATCATTGAAAAGATTGTGCATTCCTTTGGTTTGTATCTCTATGCCTTCATCTATTCTGATAAATCTTAAATTTGGTCTGGGAAGTTCTGTACATGGTTTCTTACCATCTTCTCTGTGAGGTCACCTTTGTTTTCAAGAGTATATATATTTTGTCTTCATTGTCTGAGGTTCTGTCTTTCAAGTGCTCTAGTCTTTTAGTGATACTTTCCATTGAATTTTTAATTTGGTTTATTGTTTATTTTGAGGATTTCTGCTTGATTCCTTGTAACAACCTCTGCCTCTTTATTTAAGTGATCTTTCATTTCCTGTATTTTCTCTCCAATACCATCCTTTATTTCAAAGATCAATCTAACTATATATTCTCTAAACTCCTTCTCAGACATTTCTTCTACTGTGTTGTCTATAGATTCTATTATTGGAACATCTTGGTTTGTTTGAGGCACTTCGTTCCTTGTTTTTTCATGTTGTTTGTGTATCTTCTCATCTAACAGTATAGAGCTGTGGCAGTACATATTCTACCTTGTAGTCTTATAGTGTCCCTGAAGGCTTCCTTTACCTCAATGGGGAGACCTATATTAACAGCACCCAATACAAACAATATACCACCTTAAATCAAATGGCTCCTATTAAGGCATTTACAGTTTTGTCACAGTAAACAGAAATGAAGTGTTCAATTGTTGTCTACAATATAAACACTAAGTTTGCTAAAGGGTTTATCATTTCAAATGATGGACAATGAGGGAACAGAAGTAGTATAAGAAGTGATGTTTGTGAGGAAGAGGGAGAGAAGATATAGGTGAAAATTTATAGTAAGAAAGGAGGAGGAATTAATAGAGGTTGCCTGTTAGTAAGAGAGAAATGAAAAAGAGAATCCAGGAAGACAGGTAGATGAGAGAAAAAATGTACAGATGTTTTTAAAAAAGTAAAAATACTTTTTTAGTATTTGAGTGAGAGGTGTGAGTGAGAGGGCAATAAAAGAAAAAAAGAAGAAGTCTCAGTAGAAAATTGATTGCTTCCATTTACTTTCAAAATTTTTCTCAGCTTTCCTTTTCCACCAATAGGTGGGGTTGTTTGAAGTTGATGTAAGCTCCAGTCCAGTGGGTGCCAGACCAGTTGGGTGGGCGAGCTGATAGCAAGATGCCCTCATGCCCTCTTCTAGTCTTCCCACCCATTGTAGCTGGCCTTTTCTGTCCCTGCTCCACTTCAGGACCCCCTGACTTGGAGAGAACCCAGTTTTCTACAGGTCTCCAACCTGTGCTCCCCCCAGGGAACTGCCCCAGTCTCTGGTTTTCCATAGGTTTTCCCATCCCAGACTGACCCATGCAAACCCAGCTTCAATCTGATAGACCTGGGCTTCAGCTTCCTCAGCCTCTGCCTTGCTGTAGTCCGGAGATCTCGATGCCCTTTCAACTTGCACTCACATAAAGGAGCCACTTCACAAAGAGGCAGCCAGATGGCAGCCACTACCACAGTGAGCAGAAAAACCTGAGGTGCAACCAGACCTGCAGGTACCCCAATACATATCCAGGCACTGGCCTGTGTCCCCAGACCATAGTGGCTGCCCTGAGATGGCGACGGTGGCAGCGGCAAACCTACAGGCCCTGAGTGGATCCCAAGATGGCAGCTGCATGTAACCAAACCTGCAGGTACTGTGACAACAGACTTCCAGGCAACAGCAGGCAGCAGGCGATCCAATGGCAATCTGCAGGCAGTCTGTAGGCTAACGCTGGATGATCGGTGGGTGGATGTCATATGGTGGATGATAGACAGGCAAGAGGTGAGCACATGGCAGATGATAGGCATCAGTCAGTGAGTGATCTGTACTCAAAAGGCAGGTGATGTGCTGGCAAACAGCTGGCAATCATAGTGGACAAATGGGGGTAAACAGCAGGGGATTGATGGGCAGCAACAACTGCCTGGCAGAGAAACAGTATTTCCTCTGCCTCCCCAGTCCATTTTTTGAAATACTTTATTAGAGACAGGGTCTTGCTGAGTTGTGTAGTGCCTCAGTAAGTTGCCAAGGCTGGCTTTCCCATTCTCCCAAGCCACTGGCATTATAGGTGTGCACCACTGTGCCCAGCCCCATTCTTAAAATTAAAAATGTATATATCAGACTGGATACACTTCTGAAAGTATGTCTTCAAATGACTAAAAAATCCACTTCTAGAATGTGACACATGGGTTTCTAAATGCCAATATTCACAGCTGGATAAATTATAGGTGATTTGACATTTGAATTTATAATTAATAAGTTTGAACTGAACCCTTAGACAAAGGTCACAACCTTGGTTTGTAGATGAATAGCATCATATGTAGCTTATTGAAAGCTTCAGAAAAGATACTGTCCTGAAATAGAAGCCACACAATCAGAATTTGGAAGAAGCATTTGTCAACCAGAGCAAATACTTGCTAAACCCAGGGCCTCATAGTCCCATGTTTTTGGGTTTTTTTCTTTCATTTTCTCTGGTAGTGAGCTTGTATATTCTTCTTCAATCAAGTCCTTCCTACTCTTCAAATCTTCTTAGAGATTAGAGGACATAAGTTTCCACAAGAGTTTGCTAAAACATGTCTTCATTGTGTATTCAGAAGAGAATTTTCCTGTTTGTATTTTAGAAGACATACCAAGGACGATGACAAAGCAGAACCCCATCAAGATACCAAATCTTCACTTCAGCTAATGTGAAGTTCTATTTTCTGCAGGGAGAAAGATAATGCAGTTCTTGTGTTTTTCAGTGCTGCCAGACTGCAAGGATGTCCTCTATAATCATGTGACTTGGAGGACATATTAGCGTACTTGGTGTTCTGGTACAAAATCTTATTGATTCATTTATTAACATTCACTATGTAGGATATATTAACCATATGTAAAGATACTATACATTATATGTATAAATATAGCAGATCCAAAATTTTTCTAATCCACTTATTGAGAAATTCCTACAAATCACTGTGATCTCTTAAACTGCATTCTTCATTTAGATTTAGAAAATAGAGCAAAAATAACAATTTTAAGGATTACAATATCAATATTTTGGGATAGAATGCAAAATTTTAAAGTTTAGGATCCAGAGCTGGGGATGTATCTCAGTGGTGAACACTTGCCTAACACGAATGAGGTATTGAGTTAGATCCCCAGCACTGAAAGGAAAAAAAAAAAAAGCATAAAGTTAATCTTTGCCTTCTGCCTTCCAAACAGTTCCATCTTGCTTGAAGTGTTCCAGTTCATATGAGCCACCCTTACAGGCAATATTTGCGTGCATTTCTCATAGCATCTTCTGCAGCTTAACTCAATTACATTTCGAAAATAGGATTTCCCTGACCACCCATGATACAAGGTAATGAACTTACTCTAAATCCTATTAAAGTACATCCACCAACCATGACTCAACAATCCAAACACTATTGAATTCACTACTAATCTCTCCCAATTTATGCTTTTCCTATCTTTGCTAGCCTTCAAAACAGATAAAAATAGTATTGCAAAGAATATATTTTCAGGGGTCCTATATTATTCTAGGCAGTTTAATAGCTGACATTTCAACCTGATTAGAAATACAAACATCTCTTTCAGATTAATTTTTGTCTGATGAAGTTTTGTCACTTAATCAAAGACTTTATTATATCAATGCCACATTTAATCTCTTGAAAATTTCTAATCATGTGCAAAAATTCCTATTTTATTTAAGAGAACATTGTGGCAATACACCATTGAAAATGCCATTTGTAACAGATTTCATTTACCAGCATAACATTCATCAGCATTTGCTGATGAAATGCACATTTAAATAGGTTTTTTAAGGACTGTATTTTTCTCTAATGCTTTTCTGAAGTACAACTCTTCACTCCTTTTCCAAAGTATGATCTAGGACTTTCTCATTTCATTTCTGATAATGCTGGAGAAAGAGTACAACAGTAGAAAAAATAACATGCCCAGTAGTTTGTGCTTATTAATTTGTGGTACTATATGACTTACTGGAAATTTCACTGTTGATCAATCTGAACTCAGAAGCTACAAAAGTTAAAAGGACTTTATTCGGGATCTTGGGGATTGCAATTTGGGAGATTCAGATAGTTCCAAATCAGTGTTCCAAGGAAGGTAGGAAAGTGAGAACTTAAATGGGCTATTGAAGGTCAAGGTAGAAAAGGGGCTAGTTCAGAAGGAATAGGGGCCATGAGAATGAAACCGATAGATTTTTTTTTAAATAATATGAAGAAGTGTCCATAAAACAAGAATCCCATGACCTCTTGATATGCAGCATGAACCTCTGGATAAATATAAATGTCTACTCATCCAATCATTACAGATATCAGAGGTGAGAGTGACAGTGACCAAAGTTCACACTCCTGGCAGTAAGTAGATAGTGCATAAGTCCTGCTTCCTAATGGTCTTTTGATTTCATCTTGTAAAACTCTTTTGATAATAATTCATTCATTTTATAATATTATCAAACCCCATGAAATAATATTTTAATATCAGTCATTACAGAATAGGAACATGGAGGTAATGAATTGAAGAATCTCTTTGCTTCCCAAACCAAGTTATTTTTTTCAGTGTGTAAGCTTTGCCTCACTACAACCACAATACCAACAAGACCAAGGAGGAAAAGTTTAGAGGAGGAAAAGTTTATGTTGGCTTACACCCCCATGTCTACAGTTACCACCCAGTTAGTCTATTCAAAGTAGGATGGACTGAACATACAGTTCCCATAATTTACTCATTCACCTCCTGCATTAACATAGGAGCTTTTGGGGTCACCTCACATCCAACACATAACATTTTGCCCCTGATCTCAAAAATTCATGTCCATCTAACAATGCAAAATGAATTTAATTTATTACAAAGAGTCCCCATATTCTTAACAGTTTCAGCATTGCCCAAAAGTTCAGATTCAAAGTTTCATTTTAGGCTGGAGACAAACTTGTAGTAATGAGCCCCTGTCAAAATAAAAAGCAAGTTATATACATCCAATATACAATGCACAGAGCAACCATTCCCACTCCCAAAGGGGGAAAGAGGAGCATAGAAAGAAGCGATGGGGCCAAAATAAGACCAAAACCTAGCTGAGTAAATAAGTCCTATAGCTCCACATCTACCATCTGGGGCAGTAGGCAGTGAGATGTGCTCTCCAAAGGCCTTAGGAAGTCCTGCCCCTTTGGCCTTGCTGGTTACAGCCCATATGGCCTCTTTTTTAGCCTGGCTCACTCCTCAGCCAGCAGCTTTTCTAGGCAGAGTCCACATTACTCAAATCAATGTTGCAGAGAACTCTGCCAAAGTTATTCCTAAAATTATCTGCATAGAATATCCATTGACTACTGTCATGTATATCTAAAAAGAGTAAATAAAAAAATAAGAAAAAAGAATCTCCATTGACCCATAATCTTTGCAACTCTTTTTTTTCCTACCAGCTTTGTTGAAGTAGAATTGACAAATAAAAATTGCATATATTCAGGTTCACAGTTGCCATAAGGTTAGCAGCGCAATTCTTGTTAGTCCCTTTTCTGGATAAGAAAATGAAGAACCAGAGAGTTTAGAAGATTTGTTTTAAGGCGAACTGTTGAAAGCAAACAGATCATTCTTGCCTATACAGGATGACTACATGCTGCTGAAAAACAACATTCCCTTGGGACTAGCTACCACAGAAGTATCTGAGGAAATAGCACTACCTCTACAGAAAGAAATCTAGACTCCTACTGCACTGCTTAATTTAGCAGGCATTTCCACATCTAAACTTCTCATGTAAACTTAGGTTTTATTAGCTTCAGTTAAAAGCAATTTATTTCAAAGACCATTAAACCTATTTGATGGCTTTCCATTGAGCAGCATTGAAATCACATTTTAACTTTACAAGCTATTTAAATGTTCATTAAAGTATTGTTCATGTCCTGCCTATTATAATAGTTTAAAATCTTTCTGCCCTTCCTAATTCCATCATTCCTTGAAATACTGTCTCAAATGCTTCTCTTCCCTTAAAGACTTCTTCGACAATTTCATCAATTATTAATCCTCACCTTCCTTTATAGCATTTAACATTTTTTAATAGAGCATGAATTTAGGATGCCATTTGATCACTTTTGTTTTATACGTTTAAGTTCGCAAAGTCAGCCTTTATCAAGTCTCTTTTATACAACCTGCTTTCAATATCAACTCAATCTTACCATACTTATCCAGGTTTATTTACAATGAGGCACGATATTATTTTTTTATTCATCCATACCACTTTATCCTTAATTCCATTCAATTTTGAACTTTATTACATATTGCCTTTTATTATTTTCTAATTATGTCTTCGCATCTGAGGACCAGAACTGTATCACAGTAATAATGTGCGTCATCTATGGATAGCACAGTGCCAGACACCTTGTAAGGTCTCAGGAGTTACTGACCAGTTATTAAGACAACACTGATAATGGAATGATCAGTGAAGTAGGAAGTTTAGAAAGTTTCAGATACTATCACAACTCTGCTACCAATTAGCTATATTATCTTGCATAAGTCATATAGCTCCCAAAATTTACTTCTTCAATACAACCTGAAGGGATTAAACTAAATCTGTAGATTTATCTTTCAGACTCATATTGAATTAATATAAGAACTGAAGGGAACAAAGTTGTATAACTTGACTTTTCCCAAAATAGTTTTGAGAAAATCAGGGCAAATACTTCAGAGATGGTTCAGATGGGGGGCGGGGAGGGGTGGCTCAAGTTCCCTGCCTTAAATAGGACACAAGAGATTTATGTATGGATGTCCCAAATTTATCATCATTAATTCATATTGGAAATTGTTTCTATTCTGTCTTCTGGATTTTAAATTCCTGATTTTTCATGATCCAAACAGTCTGCAACTCTAACCCCAAGTTATGCAAAAGAAATTGTTGTCCAAATGATTTTTGACAAAGGTGCTAAGAACACATTAGAGAAAAGACAATCTTTTCAATAAACGGTGCTAGGGAAATTAGGTCTCTATATGCAGAAGAATGAAACTAGACTCTTACCTCTCACTCATTACAACAGCAGATTCAAATGGATTAAAAATATAAATGCAAGATCTGAAACTATGAAACTACTACAAGGAAACATGGGAAATTTTCACTCTGAGACATTGGAATGGGCAAGAATTTTTTGGGCAAGACCCCAAAAGCACAGGAAACAAAAGCAAAAATATAAATGAGATCACATCAAACTAAAAAGTTTCTACACAGAAAAAAGAAAACAATCATTGAAGCAAAGAGACAACTCACAAAGTAGGAGAAAGTATCTGCAAACTATACAAAGGTCAATATGATATCCAGAGTACGTAAGGAACTCCAAGACTCAATAGCAAAAGCAAATGAACTCATTAAAACTGGGCAATAGACTTAAACAGACATTTCTCAAAAAAAGACATATGAATGACCAACAGGTATATGAAAAAATGTTCAACATTACTAATCATCAGGTAAATGCAAATTAAAACCACAATGAGATAATATCTTGCTCCAGTAAAATTTGCTATTATCCAAAAGACAAAAGGGCTGGCGAGGATGTAGAAAAAAGGAAACCCTCACACACTTTTGACAGGACTGTAAATTAGTACAGCCATTGTGGAAAATAGTACAGAGGTTCCTCAAAAAATTAAAATACAGCTGGGCACAGTGGTGCATGCCTATAATCCCAGCAACTTGGAAAGCTGAGGTGAGAGGACCACAAGAGCAAGGCTAGCCTCAGCAACACAGCAAGACCCTCAGCAACTTAGCAAGACCCTGTCTCAAAAAAAAAAATTAAAAAAAAAAGGTTGGGGATGTAGATGGATGGTAAAACACCCCTAGGTTCAATTCCTAGTACCTCCCCTAAATTAAAATAGAATTACAATACTATTTCACAATCTCACTCCTAAGTAAATATCCAAAGAAAATGAAATCAGTGTATCAAAGAGACATCCACACTCCCATGTTAATTGCGGTACTAGTCACAATAGTCAAGAAGTAGAAATAAACTAGGTATACATCAACAGATGAATGGGTGAAGAATATGTGGTACATATACACAATGGAATAGTGGTTCACACACACAAAAAAGAAAATTCTGTCATTTACAACTGCATGAATGGAATCCAGATCATTATGTTACATGAGCTAAGCCAGGCACAGAACAAGAAGTATCTCATGATCTCACTCATGTGGAATCTAAAAAAAGTGATATCATAGAAGCTAAGAGTAGAAATGATGGTTACCAGAAGCTGGAGAAAATAGGAGAGAGAGAGAGATGGGAAAGGTACTTTACAGTTAGAGCAGAGCAAGAAATTACAGTTATGTACTGAATATCTTAAAAAGCTAGAAGAAAAGATTTTCAATGTGTTCACTATAAAATGATAAGTATTCAAGGAGACAGATATGTTCGATCTGATTTAAACATTGCACAATGTATACAAGTACACTGTATGTCACACTATTCTATTACTATGTACTATTTTAGATGGGTGTGTACCCATTAAAATAAATTTAATTAATAAAAAAGAAAAAAGAGATTGTTATCCAAAATCCCTTCTGAGTAAACAATGCAAAATGGAATAGGTTCTTTTGTAGCCTAAAATACAAAATACTGATTAAACTCTGTTTTTCTTTTTAACAAAGTATTCAAATGTGTCAACCTACATAGACATCCATTCCTTTAAAAAAAAATCCCAAATTAAAAATGTCAAAATATTGTCTTTACCATATCTATGTATTCAACAAAAACCTAATCATAATTTCAGCCATTAACAAGCTAATTATAAAATTCATATGAAAATCCGAAGGACCTAGAATATCAGAAAAATCTTGAAAATGAGCAAAATTGGAAAACTCATTCCTGACTTTAGAGTAATCAAGTTTCTTTAGTTAGGAAAGGTAGTACACACCTGTAATCCCAGCAGCTTGGGAGGCTAAGGCAGGAGGATTGCTTAGTTCAAAGCCAGCATCAGCAATTTAGCAAGGCCCTAGGCAACTTAGTGAGATCCTGCTTCAAAATAAAAACTAAAAAGTGCTGGGGATGTGGCTCAATGGTTAAGTGCTCCTAGATTCAATATCCAGTTTAATTTTTTTTTTTATTAAAGTTTTTTAGGTGGGTCACAGAACACATAACCACTTAGGAAAAAATTGAAGAAGTATGCTTGATCGAAATTTAAAATGTCTGCTTATCGGAAGATTCCATTAAGAAAATAAATAGGCAAGCCACATAATAGGAGAAAATAGTCACAAAGCATGTATCTAATAAGGACTAGTATCTAGAACTGCACTATTCAGTGTGGGAGTCATTGACCAATGTAGCTATTTCAATGTAAATCAGTCAAAATTAAAAACAATTAAAAATTCAGTTTCTGGGCTGGAGTTGTAGCTCAGTGGTAGACCACTCGCTTGGCATGTGTGAGGCCCTGGGTTTGATCCTCATCACCACATATAAATACATTAATTAAATTAAAGGTCCATTGACAACTAAATAAAATATTGTTTAAAAATTCAGTTCCTAACTTTCACCATATTAGACAGTGCAGAGAATTGTATTGGACAGCACTGACCTAAAATAGAAAGGGCTATCACAATTCACAATAAATAAAAATTTTTTAACTAAAAAATAGAAATAAGGTTTTAAAAGATAACTAATAAACATGGAACATGAATGACCAATAAGTATGTGAAAAAGTGTTCATCATTAATTAAATATGGAAATGCAATAATATATCACTACATACTCACCAGAAGAGCTAAAATTTAAAATTTAAAGAATAGACAAAATCAAATGTTGACAAAAAATTTGGCATAACTGGAACTTTCATACTTTGTTGGAAGAAATTTAAAACACTACAATCACTTTGGAAAGTTGTTTGGTGTTGTACATCTTAAACATACACCTACCCTGTGATCTCACTATTCTACTCTTAGGCATTTGTCCAAGAGAAATGAAAACATATGACCCACAAGATTTGAATAAAAATGTCATATTTATAATGGTTCTAATAGGAAACAGTCCAAATATCAATCAATATAAGAATGAATCTTAAATTTTCAGTATATTTATAAATAAAAGGCAGTGACAAAGAAACATTAAAAAAAGATGAATCTCAAAAACGTGTGAGTGAAAGAAATCTAACATATATGAATATATACTGTATGATTTCATTTATATGAAATTCTAGAACAGGTAAAGCTAACCCACAGTGGAAAAATAAAAATTAGGCTAGCTTTTGCCTCTGGTGGAATGAGGACAGGAATTATTTGAAAAGGAACTCTACTGGAGTGATAGAAATGTTCTAGATCACACAATGATTTGAGTTGCTCATGCATATGTATTTGTCAAAACTCAACAAATATATGCATAAGATTAGCACATTTCATAGTATAGAAATTTTGCATTTTCAGCAAAGTATAGGAATGCAGCCACATCTATGATCATAGCTGCTCAATTCACAATAGGTAGATTGTGGAACCAACCTAGATGCCCTTCAATTGAAGGATGGATAAAGAAACGGTGGTATATATACACAATGGTATATTACTCAGCCATAAAGAAGAATAAAACTATGGCATTTGCTGATAAATGGGTGGAGTTGGAGAATATCATGCTAAATGAAAAAGGCCAAGCCCAAAAAACCAAAGGCCAAATGTTTTCTCTGATCAGTGGATGCTGATACATAACAGGGGTGGGAGGGTTATGGGGGGATAAGAAAAGAATGGAGGAAGTATGGATGGTGTAGAGAAAAATGGGATGGGAGGGGGTGGGGATAGGAAAGATAGTAGACTGAGACAGACAGTATTACCCTATGTATATGTAAGATTATATGAATCGTGTGAATTAAAAAAAATTTTTGCATTTTAAAAATGTATATAAATACTACATCAAATTTCAGTTATTGGTATGCATGCTGAAGTAGAGGTAATGGTCTGATGTCTGTAATTTAAAATGCATCAGAAATTAGATGGATTCCCTCCATCCCAGCAGCCATGGAAGAGCTACAAGGATGGGTAGCACACAGCCATGGCTGTGGGCCTCAACAAGGGCCACAGGGTAACCAAGAACATGAGCACACAAAGGCACAACCACCACAGTGGGCACCTCACCAAGCATACTAAGTTATTGCAGGACATGATCCAAGAGGTGTGTGGCTTTGCCCCTAATAAGTGCCACACCATGGAGCTGCTTAAGAACTCCAAGGAAAAGGGGCCCGAAGTTCATCAAGGAAAGATTGGAACACACATCCACACAAAGATGAATCAGGAGGAATCACACAAACTGGGAAAAAGGACTGAGCACTGATCCTCAAAAAAAATTATTAAAAAAATTAGATGGATTAATGGATAGATAAAGGGATGAATGGATGACTAGATATGTGCTAGGATTAGTAGAGCAAAAAGTTACCTGTAAAATCTAGATGGCATGAATAGATTTGATTGTAAAATTATTTCACTCAAATTATTTCAATTTTGCCATATATTTTGGTTTTTCATAATAAAGTGTTGATGAAGAAAGAGATAACCCAGGTCACCCTACAGATGGAACTCCAATGTTAAATCATTTTTTTTTCTTTTATTTGTATCAGGAATTGAACCAAGAGGCATTTAACTACTGAACCACATCCCCAGCTCTTTTTATTTATTTCTTTTCTTTTTTTTTTTTTTATTTTGAGACAGGGTCTCACTAAGTTGTTTAGGTCCTCACTAAGTTGCTGCAGCTGGCTTTGAACTCACGATCCTCCTGCCTCAGCTTCTTGAGCTGCTGGGATTACAGGCATGCACCACCACACCTGGTCAAATATTAAATCTTTAAAATAAAAAATTAGGACAAAAATCATGAATAATCGTGTTTTCTCTAGCTCTTCTCCATAGCCTCATCCTACAGCTTCACTAACTGTGTTTGTCTATTTCATATTAGATAATTCCATCCCTTCAGGGATTGTGTTATCAAAAAGGAAATTCTCTGGGTCCTTGAAACTGCAAATTTTACTTTAAGATCTGTTTTTCTCTCCTGTGCAAGAGAAAAGGCAGACTGATTTACAGTTCTTATATCCTGGTAATCCCATCCAAATCAAAATAGGAATGAAAACTTTAAAATTTAAACAATGAATCAGGAAGAACTTGGAAATGATTTAAAATAATGTGGATAATATTATTCTTTAATAATAATTTCTTTAAAAAAAAAAAAAACAGTACTCCTTGGGAAAATGGCTGATTGTAGGAGTGGGGCAGAAAGTATATAAGATGAACTTTAAAGTACTAAGAAGAAAAAGAAATGTTAAAAAGAAACAAAACAAAGACAAAAGTAAAGTCAGGCACAGTAGCCCAAGCATGTGATCCCAAAGGCTTAAGAGGCTGGGGCAAGCAGGATCGCACATTCAAAACCAGCCTCAGCAACTTAGAAAGGACCGGAGCAACTTAGGGAGACCCTGCATCATGATTTAAGAAAAAAAAATTTTAAGGGTGAGCTGGGGATGTGGCTGGGGATGTGTAAGCACCCCTGGGTTCAATCCCTGGTAGCCAAAAAAAAAAAAACAAGCAAAAAAAACAAACAAGGGGGGAGTATGTCAAAGGGACCCAAGATCCTACTGAATGAGTTCCCAATGATCAATACTAGAAGAAGGAACAATAAAATACTATTAGATTACAATCCAAAGAATAAAATGTACATATGTCCAGAATGAAATAAACAATGGTTAAATAAATAAATGGGAAAAAGACAAATATTCTTTGTCGAACAATTAAATGTAAATTCTACCCCCTCGGGAAGGTTGAGCATGACTTCTCACAGCTTAAGCACACACAGCGATCCCCTTCCAAAGAGCAGAATGTGAAAAGGGCAGAAGGAGAGAGTAAATTTACAGTGGAAAAACTGACAAGCGTTACCTCAGTCAGGAAACCAAGGTCAACATAACAGAGATAAATCATGTTGCTAGGGTGCAGCTGCTGTGTAATAAAGAATTTGAGCTGGGTTGAGTGGCACATGCCTGTAATCCAGGCAACATGGGAGGCTGAGGCAGGAGAATTTCAAGTTCAAAGCCAGTCTATGCAAATTAGTGAAACCCTGTCTCAAAATAAAAAAATTAAAAGGGCTGAGGATGTAGCTTAGTGGGGAATCACCCCAAATTCCCAGCAACACACACACACACACATAATTTGGCCTTTATTCCTAGTTTCTGAGAGAAAGCCTCTAAATCCCTAGAACCCCAAGGACCAAACCTGAGTTTACGGAAACAAGATAGCTAGATGAGGGCTAGTCGTGGTGGAAAGATTAACCATGATCTGATTAGAGGGTTGCGGACTTTTGAGCTAAATACCATTTCCGCCTAATTTCTTCCATGGTCCACAAGGAAGGTACTGGACTTTGAGTTCAATCACATAACGAATGAGCTAATCAATCATGCCTGTGCAATGAAACCCTAATAAAAAATGAAGAACAAAGTTCAGGAGCATTCCCAGTCCAACATACTGATGTGCTAAGATGGTGACATCCTGACTCTGTGGAGAGAGGACATGAAAGTTCCATGTTTAAGGCTCTCCCTATGTGTCTCTACTTGACTGGTTTGTATTCCTTATAATGAAGCTGTGTGTTTTCTTTGCATTGCTGCGACAAAAATATCTGAGAAAACTGACGTAGAGGAAGAAAGATTTATTTTGACTCACAGTTCAGAGCCACAGTTTCAGAGTCAGTTTTAGTCCATGGTTGGTTGACTCCATTACTTTGGGGCCTATACTAAGGCAGAACATCATGGTGAGAAGCACAAGGAGGGGCAAAACTCCTCACCTCACGGCATCTAGGAAGCAAAAGAGAGAGGAAGAGACTGGGGTCCCAATATCTCCTTCCAGGGCATGCCCTCAATTTCCAACCACTAGGCTCCACCTTCTGGTAGCTCCACACGTTGGTGACCAAGCCACATAGCCTTGGGCAACAGTAAAGACCCAAACCATAACAAGCTTTAGTCAAAACTGTAGTTCTTTCCCAAGTTCTATGAGTTTTCTAATGAATTATCACTAAAGGCTTATGGGAAGTCCTGAATTTGTAGCTATTCAGTAAGAAGCATGGGTGGCTTGGAGACCCCTACCACACTATGACTGGCAACTGAAGGGAGGATAGTCTTATTGAGGACCATGTGCTTAACCTGGAGTCTATGCTAACTCCAGGTGATTTGAATCAGAATTGCTCTTCAGTAATGTAGTACCCTTGATATAATGTGGTAAAAGAGGCACTTTATTTCTGTGATCTTCCTCCCAAAACCCATAACCACAGTCTAATGATGAGAAAAACATCAGACAAATCCCAGTTGAGGGACATTTTATACCTAATCAGTATTCCTCAAAATTGTCAAAGTCATCAAAACAAGAAAAGTCTGCAACTGTCAGAGCCAAGAGTCACCTAAAGAAACCCAATAAATAAATGTAATATGGGATCTGGAACAGTGAGAGAATATGAGGTAAAAACTAAAGAGATTGAAATAAAATATGAAATTTATTCATTATAATAAATCAATATTAGTTCATTATGTGTTATAAATGTAACTTACTAAGTCAAAATATTTGTAATTATGAAAATTGGGTGTGGGGTTGTTGCTCCCTGCCGAGCAACAAGGTCCGGTGTATCTCCTCAGGACCCGCCGGAGGAGAGTACGGGGTCAAGCAGGATGATGAGTGTCAGCGGCCAAGGAACCACACCAGAGCCGGGAGGTCTGTCAAAGCAGGATCTCATTTATTAAGAAAGTTACACGGCTTTTACGTAGGGTGAGGATGCAGCGAGATCCAATCAGATTGAGGGTCTGCAAGGCATGGGGTGTGCACGCAGGCAAGAGTACTGCAAGGAACTACTACTGGCCAATCCTAGGCAGTGAGTCAGGCAGCGACACGTAAGGGAAGGAGGTTGCCACGAGGGCACTGTCACCATTGCTGTCGCCATTATAGGGTGTCCCCCATATGGGGTATATGAGAACATTCTATGTGGTCTTCATAACTTTTCTGTAAATCTAAGAGTTCTAAAATTAAAAGTTTATTTTTTAAAAGGAATGAAGAGGAAAAATCAAAGTGGGTATGTACCAATCTGTGAGATAATAATACATTAAATAAATCAGTAGTTAGTGAGTGAGGTTAGTTGCTGCTACAAGCACTCCAAGAATCTTAAATCAATTCAACAAATTTTAAATACAATGCTTATTGAGCTATCCTTCCAATTAAACAAGCTTAATTGAACATGTTCATTTATCTGCTGCCACTAAAATAGTTAAAGGAAATTTAAATAGTGTAAACTCACAAAGATAAAGAGATTGGGAAAGAAGACAATAACCAAGAGGCGATGTCAGTGTCTTCTTAGAGGTTAGGAAGCAGATGGAACTGCAGCAACTGACCCCAGAGGGCTGAGGTGCTGCCCTTCAGTGCCTCCAGGGATACTTATTCTACCGGCAGAACCAAAGAGGGATTAGAACTCTGTGGCATTAGGCACAATGGAAGGCAAGAGTAAGGCATGTGGCTGAAAATGCAGGAGTTTGTCCAAAATCTGTACAGGAAGCTATAGATCCTAGGTTTACTCACACCCTGTGCATTTAATCCATCATTCTTCATTCTTATCTGCCCACAATCCCTCCTGCAGACTACCAGAACTATGTTCTCAATAGAAAATCAGCAACAGACACTCCTTAGTCAGGAGGGTTAGGTACAGTAAAGGGTCAGGATTGGGCCTAAGCCTGGAAACAGCAGTGATGTTCTGAGTGTTTTGCCAGTTCACAAAAACTGATTGCAAATGTTCAGAACTTTTGTGAGCCAGCTGTTAAACACAGCCCTGTTTTAAAATTAAATCAAATGAGCTTGCAACTAAATAAGTTATGTTCTAAAAGGATATAATAGATACTCAGAGCTTTTAACTTCCTAATTATTTTTACTACAGTTTATGATTATTGATTCTCTTGAGGCTATTTACATCTTTTGCATGTGCATGGTAGAAATGCTATGTAATGGTGAGCTTCTGTGCATCTTTCCAATGTCACATGAAGTCATATCATATCAGAGGTTTGAAATTGACTATAGGAATATTTACACCACAGATGTTGGTCAATGTCCTGCTTCTAGAATGACTGCCTGTATCTGTAAGAATACTCAAAAGTATTTGAGAAAGAAAAAGTCTTTCAGAAATAAAATAAAATACAAAAGTGTCTGGAGAAATAAAATCATAAACATACAGATCCACCTAGTTGGGGATCCCTTCACAAAAAAAGCTTGCTTGCACCCTGATCACCTCACAAGGAAGTTCATCCACATACATAAAGTTTCCCATCAAATTTTTAGGACCTTTTGCAAATATAAAAGGACAACCTGGTGCCACCCAACAACTGAAGAGTGTCTAAGAGTCAACAAACAGAAAAAAGGAACTCAGAAGAGGCAATGCAAGTAGCAGAAGAAATCCCTTTAAAACAATAATTAACAGACTCCTGTTTAAAAGGGAATATTACACCCATGAAACAAGATGTATTTCTATAGAACTATCAGAGAAGACGTTTTGGAAATTAAAACTCTGAGAGCTGAAATGAACAATTCAGTAGAATAGTTAGAAGCTAAACTTGAGAAAATTCCTCAGAAAATTAACACAGTATGAACAGGAAAGGACAAGGAAGGTAAAAAATTAATTCCAGAAAGAGAGCAGATGAAATAAAGGGAAAAACCTTACCATGGACTATGTATGAGTTAGACATTATTTGGTCTTAGCTGACAAAATGCCAAAATGAAAGTGGCTAAAGTTATAAAAGTGTTCAGTGATCTCTTATAACATAAATTCTGGAGAAAGGCCATGCCTGGTTTGTGGTATTAAATCAGACAACTCTGCCAGTGTCAGTATTTTGTCCATAGGCTTGTCTCATCTTGATAGCAAATTGGGTATTACAATTTTAAGATGACATCATGCCCTTTCACAATCACATCCAAACCAGGAGAAAGAGAGAGAGAGAGAAACAACTTAACAAGCTCTTCTCATACATCCAACTCATAACAGAAAACAAAACTACTCCCCAAAGCCTTCCCCTCCCCCTGCAGACTTCTTTTATTTTACTCACCAGAAATGTATTACATGTTCACTCTTAGTTACAAGGAAGCTAGAAAAGCAAGTACTGAATCCCACTGAAATGCAAGTGGGATTACCATAATTGGTTTTAACAATCATGAACTCTGACCTTTGGAACTGACAAGCTGCTGCCTGAGTAAAATCAGGATTTTGTTAGGAAGAAATATGAAGAAAATGTCCAGTGAACAAGCAGCTAAGAATGTTGCTATAGTTCGGATCTTACATGTCCCCCAAGGCTCAAAGGTTAAGGGCTTTGTTCCCAGGGTGGCACTGCAGGGAAGTAGTGGGAGCTTTAAGAAGTAGGCCCTCCTGGGAGGTCCTCCAGTCACAGGGCCCATGGGATACAGGGACCCCAGCCCCTTTCTCTTCCACTTTTTTTTGCAACCTGACCATGAGATAAGCCACATTCCCATATTCTGTGCTGCTTCATCTGAGACCCAAGAGCAAAAGGCCAACTGACCATGGACTGAAACCAAAATTGTGAGACAAAATATATCTTTGTCTTTATAAGGTGATTATCTCAGGTGTTTGTTACAGTAATAGAAAACTGACTAACACAAGTGTCTTCTATAATAATGCAAAAAACTGTCAAGAACTGAAGGACACAGATATCCAGAGGCCAAGGGTGTATCAAAGACCAACCACAGTTAAAAAAAATCAAAAGACCAACACAAACATGCATCTTCTAAAGACTTCTTAAAGACATTCAGAGAACTTGGAGTCACACTATATATATCAACAGAAACAATGAATATTAGAAAATAATAAAGCAACACCTTCAAAATTCTGAGGTAAAAGCATTTTCATCCTAGTGTTCTGTGCCCAACCAAATTGGCAGATATTTTTTCAAATATTCACAGCCTCAAAATGTTCCTCAGAAAACTTGGAATAGAACCACCATTTGACCCAGCTATCCCCACTCCTCGGTTTATACCCAAAGGACTTAAAATCAGCATACTACAGTGATGCAGCCACATTAATATTTTTAGCAGCTCTATGCACAATAGCTAAACTATGGAACCAACCCAGGTGTCCTTCAACAGATGAATGGATAAAGAAAATGTGGTATATGTACACAATGGAATATTACTCAGCCTTATGAATAATGAAATTATGGCATTTGCAGGTAAATGGATGGAACTAGAGAATATCATGCTAAATTAAAGAAGTCAATCCCAAAAAACCAAAGCCCAAATGTTTTCTTTGATAAGTGGATGCTGATCTGTAGTGGGAGCAGGGGATAGGGAAGAATGAAGGAACGTTGGATTGGGAAGAGGGAAGTAAGGGGGGGGTAGTGGGGATAGGAAAGGCAGTAGAATGAGACAGACACTATTACCCTATATATATATATATATATATGGGCATGATTACATTACTGGTGTGACTCAGCACCATGTACAGCCAGAGGAATGAGAAGTTATGCTCTATTTGTGTACAGGGTGTCAAATGCATTCTACTGTCATGTATAACCAATTAGAATAAATTTTAAAAATTAATTTAAAAAAGTTTACCTCCCATGTACATTGGTTGAAAAAGTACTAGAATATGTGCATTGGCAAAACAAAGGAGTAAACCAAGAAAGAAAATATCATAGGATTCCAGAGACATTGAATGCAGGCCTAGAAAATTCTTAAACAATATTGAAAAAGAAATATGGTAGGGCCCATAAGGGAAGTTTCCACATTGAAATCAAATACATAAAGTGTCTGTTGTGTTCAAGTGTCTTTCTAGGAAGACATAGCAAAAATTACACAGAAAGCCAAGCAAATGAGATAATAACCATCTTGTAAAAAAAAAAAAAAAAGGCTGTATCAAAAAGGAAATTTGCTTAGAAAACACTATGATATGTATTATGTCATAGTATTATAATCAACAAATACTGATTTAACCAAAAATCTTAACTAAATTATGAAGATGAAAGGAGAGTATATCTGTTAGATCCCAACAAGAAACAGATGGTAGTCTCAAATTCAGATAAACCAGAAGGGTTTCTTTACAAAGGGATTATTTGCAAAGATGTGGGCAGCTTGCAGGGAAATCACAGAGCTAGTGACCCAGGATTGTAACCTCCAAGACCCAAAGGAGGAAGGGAAGGGGGAAGAGCCCACTAGGAAAAGAAAAATTACCTGTGTTCAAGGGGCTCTGGGAGGAAGTTGGGGTAATAAATACCCTGACAGACTGACTTCACTCCTCAGGCCTCTGTATGCTCCACATGGACCAAACCCAATAAAGAGCCAAAACCATGGGAGCCACCAATGTGACCTGAGAAGCCTGAACAGAGGAACTGGAGGGACAAAGAGATGTCTGGCTTAGAGACGACGTGATAACACAAAAGAACAAAACCCTCCTCTAATCACAATTAGTCAATTTTTTAAACTGATGAATCAAAAGATGTGAATATTATTCAACTTATGAAATAAAATGTCACAAGAAATAGTAATGAACATTCCTGAAGGAGACAACTGTGTGGGAAAAGCACAGAGGCAGGAAATCTCAAGAAGTCTTCAGAGAACAAGTAGCCCAATTTGTTTGTACTTAAGGAATCTATAAAGGAGATAAAACTGAAGTGACAGATTGAGGTCATAACTGTGGTGGCTCCGAATGCCAGGCTGAGGATTCTGTATTTAAACAGTGTTGAGCCTCATGAGTGACATAATGAGGGCTGAGCCCCAAGTAATTTCAATCTGGAAGTGATATGTAGGATTAACTAAAATAAAAATGTAAAGAACATGAGACTCAGGAGATTCTATTTCATAGTCCCTGTTAGGGTTTTCAAATGTCTAATATAATGGTGGCAACAAGAAGGAAAAGGACAAAATTGATCTAAAAGATGTTTCAAAACAACATCAAAGGACTTCACTCCTTCAACAAACATCCTCCCAATACCCACCACCCGCCAAACACTATTGCAGTCAGAGGGAACACTGCAGAGAACCAAGTATGCAAAACTCCTGCTGTCTTGGAGCTTATATACTGGTAGAGGGAAACAAACATTGAATAAAACAAGTAAGTACTGTGAACACTAGAGAGCCTCTGAAGAGATCCAAAGAAAGCATGTAGGACTGAAGGTTTGAGATGACTAATTTGCATTTGGAAATGAGTTTGAGATGGATCCGTGCTGTACAAGTAGATATGCCCAGATGACTGGAACTCAAGAAAGTCAGGGCTGAAGATATGAAAAGGGATTTTGGAGATAGAAACAAGAGAGCCAGACCTGTTCTCTAAGGGATCAGCTGTTCATAGAGTGATAGCTCCTTCATGTAGCCAGTAATTCTTCCAGTTTTGCGGGTCGAAAAAAATTCTGTTTTTGTCAGTGCATCCAGAGATGACTGGACTTAGGACAGCTAACACGTGCTAAAACCACAGATTTATAGAAAGTCAGAATTTTAACTTTAAAATGAGAAATATAACTGTCAATTCAACCGTGGAACCTGTAGAAAAGTCAGCATTAGAAGCAAGAACATGATCTGACTCCTGCTTGCTGATCACAGAATCAGAGCTAGGAAAATAAAATAAACAATCTTAAGGGCTAGGATCGCCTCATGCACTCATTAACCCCATAGAGAGACATTTGCCAAAGGACAATCATGCTTGTGTCTGGAAATCTATCCACTGTCTTCCCACAGAGGAAGAGACATGATGTCAAAGTCTTCCCCTTCCTTTGAGATTCCTTATAAGAACCTTTTTCTGCATTCCTTCTTAGACTATAGTATCATTCTTTTGCAATTGGAATATGGTTAGAGAGTATTGTTGTGATATGTGGAATATTGAGTTTTGATGGAAAAGAGAATGGTAACAGCATCACTTACCCACCACCCCAGAATACTGGGGATTGAATTCAGGGGCACTCTCCCAGTAAGGGAAAAAAGAAGAAAAGAAGCCCACAAAGAAAATGGATATAGTTTCATGAGAGTAGGAAAAGCAATCTGGTACTGTACTCAAGCTATCAAGGAAGAATGGAAGGAAGGATCAGTGATAAATACTGATAGTGCAATGGATTTGGTGACCAGAAGTCATCAATCATCTCCAAGGGAATAATTTCAACCAGGTGGTGAGGTTTAAAGCCAAAGAACAAGGTGGCAATGAGTGAGTGTGTAGTGAAGATGAAGCAATAGTGTCTTCTAGAAGGGCAGGACGCTCATACCATCTCTGTCTCCTCAAATAACTGTGACCAAGAGGAAAAATGACCCTTTTCTATGGAGGAAGTCTATCTCGTCCATATTATAGAATGACCAATTTTTCACACTGAAAGTCCCAAACGTGGGGCTTCATTTTTGGATAAACTGTTAACCTTTTATCCAACATTCATATGAATGTGACACTTTATTTTGGGGAAATTTTAGATATCTGTTGGTTATTAGTGTTTTAAAGTTTATTATTGAGACATAATTAACATACTATAAGATCCACTGGTTCTGGTGATCATTTAAAAAACTATCTCAACCCAGCCTGTACCCTAAAATTTACTGGGGAGCTTCTAAAAAATACCAGTGACAGACCCTAGCCCTAGGAGTGTCTAGGAACCAAGTGCTGCTATTTATATTTCAGTAACTCAGTTTACTATAATGTATGTTCCAGGTTAAGACCCACTAGTTTAAAGGAAAGAACACACAGTTTTCAATTATTTTTTAAGTTTTCAAAAAGGATAAAGTAAGCACTTAAATAGGAATGATAATGTATGCTTCCCAAGATGAGTAAATTTTTAAAAGGGTAAAAAAAGAGCATTTTAAATATTTTCTGTTCAGAATTCTAGGAAGAAATTCAAGAACTTAGATGGATTTTTAAAAACCAGAATACAGTGCATTATCTTGCTAGGAAAATCATAATTTATTTTCACCTTTGCATGAAATCCTACTTTTAATTACACAACAGGTCTACAAAATAAAAAAGTATAATTTTTAACAAAATGAATAAATGTTTCCTTTGAATGTGTTAAAGGAAACATTTCAAGGTTCAAATCTTCAGTCACCTTTCCAAAAGCCTTTACATGGTAAAACATAATTGATTTATATGTAAAATGAGATTGTGTTTTCTATAAATGCATTATTCTCTGACTCCAAATCAATTAAAGACACCCTGCTATATCCACAGGAGACTCTCTAAAAAAATCAATGTTAACTCCAGAAAATGTTTTAGCATTTTAAAATGTATTCATTTTAACACTGGATTGATTTATCTTGAGTAGGATAGGTATTCAAAAAGAATATATTACTGGAATTATTATTATATATGCCTATTGATAGTTATAAGTGAAAAAACCTGATATAAAGCTATTTGGTGATTAATAACAACACAGTGATGAATCTCGGCTCACTATTTGAAAGAGCAGGGGATACAACTTTATTTTCCTATCAATCAAACTAGTTTCTATGTTGAAGTTTAATTCTGTTCATATGGAACATGGCACAGTGTGACTCTGCTCTTGGTTAACATGAACAGTTACAGATTTTACCCTTTCTCTGGGGCTTGGTCCAAAAGGCAGGGCACAGGACCTTCAGTAAGAGATCCATAAACATCTGTTTTTTCCATTGCTTCTTTGCTGTCTCTATTCTCCTGAGACACCCCTAACAAAGGGTATGTATGAAAAACACATGGCTAACATCACACTTAATGGCAAAAGAATGTTATTTCCCTAAGATCAGAAGCAAGACAAAGATGTCCACTCTGACCACTTCTATTCAACATTGTGCTGGAGCTTGTAGCCAGGTCCAGAAAGCAAGAAAATATTTTTTTTTAAGAAATCTAGATCGAAATAAAAAGTAATATTATCTCTATTTAAAGATATCTCATATATAGAATGTCATAATGAATCTACTAAAAAATATTAGAACTAATCAACTAGTTCCGCAGGGTTGTAGCATAAAAGATCAATATACAAAAATCGGTTGTATTTCTTATGCTACCAATAAACAATCCAAAATGAAATTTTTAAAAATCCATTTGTGGTAGTATTAAAAATAATAAAATATTCAGAATGTAGCTTTTTAAAAGCTTAAAATATATTCCCCAAACTGCCAAACATTGAGATAAGTCAAAGCAGATCTAAATAAATTGGAAGACATCCCATGTTCATAGATTACTATTTAAGATGACAATACTTTTTTTTTTTTTTTTTTTTTTTGGGTACAGGGCATTGAACCCAGGGACACTCCACCACTGAGCCACATCCCCAGCCCTATTTTGTATTGTATTTAGAGACAGGGTCTCACTGAGTTGCTTAGGGCCTCACTAAGTTGCTGAGGCTGGCTTTGAACTTGTAATCCTCCTGCCTCAGCCTCCCAAGCCACTGGGATTATAGGTGCGCCACCACGTCCGGCTAGATAACAATACTTTCAAAATTGATCTGTAGGTTTAGTACCATCCCTGTCCAAATCATAGCTAGTTCCTTGCAGAAATTGACAAATTCTTAAATTCATACAGAAATACAAGAGACCCAGACCAGACAAAACAATCTTGAAAAAAAGAATGTAGTTGGAGGATTCACACTTCCCAATTTCAATTTTCCCACACAGACAGATGTGGTAATCAAGGCAATGTGATACTGTCATGAGTAGACAAATGCAGATGAAGAAAACAGGATTGAGAATTCAAAAACAAGCCCTTATTTTTATGGTCAATTGATTTTAACAATAGTGCCAAGCCATTCAATGGGGGAGAGTCTTTTCAACAAAAAGTGCTGGATAACAGGGTATTTCCATGCAAAAGAATGAAATTGAACTCTTTACATCACATACAAAAATTAATTACAAGTGGTACAAGTAGCTAAAACTATAAAACTTCTGGAAGAAAATGTAGGAATAAATCATGATCTTGAGTTATGCAAAATCTTTTTGGCCAAGACATTAAAAGGAAAAATGACAATAGAAAAAGAGTTGGGTCCCACACACCTGTAATCCCAGTAGCTCAGGAGGCTGAGGCAGGAGAATCGCAGGGTCAAAGTCAGCCTCAGCAATTTAGCAAGGCCCTAAGCAACTTAGGGAGACCCTGTCTCAAAATAAAAAATAGGGCTGGAGTTGTGACTCAGTGGTGGAGCACTTGCCTAGCACATGTGAAGCACTGGGTTTGATCCTCAGCACCACATAAAAATAAATAAAGTAAAAGCATTGTGTCCATCTGCAACTAAAAAATATTTTTAAAAAATAAGATAAAAATAAAAATTAAAAGGGCTGGTTATGTGACTTAGTGGTTAAGTGTCCCTGGGTTCAATCCCCATTACCTAGAAGAGAGAGAAAGAGAGAGAGAGAGGGAACTAAATGAAAAAAAGAAAAAAAGAAAGAAGAAAGAAGCTGAACTTCATTGAAGAAAATCCTATACTTCAAATAGGAAATTAAAAGACAACCCACAGAATGGTAAGGATTTTGCAAATCATATACAGAAGAGAGACATATATCTAGGATATATAAAGAATTCTTACAACTCAATAATAGAAAGACATATAATCCAATTTAAAAATAGGCAAAAGGAGCAATAGGAACTCTCATTCATTGCTGGTAAGAATGTAAAATGGCACAGCCACTTTGAAAGATGATTTGGCAGTTTCTTACAAAATTGAACATACTCTTGCCCTATGACCCAGCAACTGTTCCTTTATCCAAATGAATGGAAAACACACAAACACCTTCACACCAATGTTTAGAGCTATTCCCAAAATGTAGAAGCAATCAAGATGTCCTTCAATAAATGAATGGATAAATGGTAGTATATCTTCACAATGGAATATTATTTGATGACTAAAAAGAAAAAAGCTGTTATTGTTTGGATGTGAAGTGTCCCCTAAAAGCTCATGTGTGATACAATGTAAGAAGGTTCAGAGGAAAAATAATTGGGTTGTGAGAGTCTTAACCCAATCTTAACCTTAATCCCTGATAGGGATGAACTGAGTGGTAATTGAAATGGTAGGGTGTAGATGGAAGAGTTGGTCATTGGGGGCATAACTTTAGGGTTTCTCTCTCTCTCTCTCTCTCTCTCTCTCTCTCTCTCTCTTCTTTCTTTCTCTCTCTCTCCCCCTGCTTTCTGATCATCATGTGAGCCACCTCCCTGTGCCACACTCTTCCACCATGATGTTCTGCCTCACCTTGAGCCCTGAGGAATGAAATCTGCTGTCTATGAATTGACACCTCTGAAACCATGAGCCCCCAAATAAACTTTTCCTCCTCTACAGTTGTTCTCATTGGGTCCTTTTAGTCACAGCAGTGAAAAAACTGAGTAAAACAGAAATTGGTACCAAGATGTGGGGTCATTGCTGTGACTAAGGTGACCATGTGATTCAGAAGCTTTTTGAGCTTTTTGGAATTGGTAGGAGGAATTTTGAGATGCTTAGCAGTGCAAGTTGGAAAAACTTCAGATTGTTGTAAGTCAAGCTTAGTGGATGATTCTGATGGAAGCTCAGAAGGCCATAATGCCAATAGGACTGTGAACAGTGAAGACAGGGCTCAAGGGGAAAAGGAGGACACTATTGGAATTTGAAGTAGAGGCCTATTCGTGTTATGTTCTGGCTGAGAAGCTGTCTGCATTTTGCCCATGTCCAGAAACTTTTCTGTGAGGCTGATTTTAAAAGCAATGGACTTCTTAATCTGGCAGAATAAATTTCTAGACAACACAGCATTCAGGAGGTGGCATGGATATTGTTGGTGGCTTTTAGACAAATTTATTGTGACAATCAGGAGCAGAAAGCAGAGCAGAAAGATTTAAAAATCTTGGACTTGAAAGGTAGGAGTAAAACTGAGGCTAAGGAAGTTGCACTTAAAGACATTACCACCACGAAATAAATGCTAAAGACTTTGCCCAGAGACAATAAGAAAGATGGTTTGAGGGCATCTCAGGAGCTGGCAAGACTATACCTATCTCAGGCTTGAGGGAGTAAAAGTGAAAATTCTCTTGAGAAGAGATGAGTGGGGAATACTCTTGCACAAGCAGACCTGGGAAGTTTTTTCAACATGCTCAGTCACTCAGATACTCAGAGGCTGCTGCAGCTAGGGTCCCTGGAGGCTTGGCTACTGCTCAAGATTTTTGACAGACCTTGGCTTCAACCACACAGTGCTAGTGCTGCAGGAATCAGGATGCTGGAGGACTTATTTGCCCAGCTGGAGTTCAGTCTTGCTTTGGTCCTATCCCTTCTCTCTATGCCCCTAGTTTTGTGAATAGAAATGTTTGCTCTGTACCTTTTATATTGGATAATTTTAAATTTTACAGGAACTCACAATGCAAGATTGCCGTAAGCCTCAGAAGACTTGGACTTCAACTCTGAGCTCAGAACTATTGAGAATATGGGGACTCTTGGGAATGAATCAAATGTATTTTGTATTGTCAGATGAATGTGAGCTTTTGGGGGCCTGGGAAGGAATGTTATGGTTTGGATATGAGATGTCCCCTAAAAGCTCACGTGTGAGACGGTGCAAGAAGGTTCAGAGGAGAAATGATTGGGTTGTGAGAGTCATAACCCAATCAGTGAATTAATCCCCTGATAGGAATTGACTGAGTGGTAACAGAAGTGGTGGGGTGTGGCTAGAAGAGGTGGTCATTGGGGGTGTGACTTTGGGGTATATGTTTATATCTGGCAAGTGAAGTCTTCTCCCTCTCTGCTTCTGATCATCATGTGAGGCACTTACTTGGCCACATCTCCCACCACACTCTTCCACCATGATGTTCTGCCTCACCTCAAGCCCCGAGGAATGGAGCCAGGCTTCTATGGACTAAGACCTCTGAAACTGTGAGTCCCAAAATAAAACTTTTCCTCCCCTAAAATTGTTCTGGTCAGATCTTTTAGTTACAGCAGAGAAGAAGCTGACTGAAACATAAGCTATCAGGCCATGAAAAGACATCAAGGAACCATAAAGTGCATTTTTAAATGAAAGAAGCCAATTTGGAAAGCATACAGTCTATGATTTCAACTATATGACGTTATGGAGACACTAAAAAGATTGGTGGTCCGGATGGGGTTGTGGCTCAGTGGTAGAGGACTTGCCTAGCATGCGAGAAGCACTGGGCTTGATTCTTAGCACCAGGTACAAATAAATAAAATAAAGGTCCATCAACGTCTAAAAAAATTTTTTTAAAAAGATTGGTGGTCATTCAAAGTTTGGGGAAAATTGGGGTGGGAGGAAGGAATGGGTAGAGCACAGGCAGTTTGGGGGCAGTAAAACTACTCCATATGATACTATAATGAGGAATACATGTCATAAATTTCTGAGAACTCATACAATGCAGAATACAAAGCATGAACCCTAATGTAAAAACTATGGTTAAACTATGTTAAAACTATTGGTTAAAACTATGGTTAAACTATGGTTAAAACTATGTTAAAACTATTATTAACTATTAGTTAATAATAATATGTCAATATTGACTCCTATATTTTAATAAATGTACCACACTAAATAAAGTTAGATGTTAATAACAGGAGAAACTGTGTGGATATGTGGTAGGAAGTATTTGGAACTCTGATATTTTCTATTCATTTTTTCTATCACCCTAAAAAAAAATTAATTATTTTTTTTTAAATAGGCAATGGGGCTGGGGATATGGCTCAGTTGGTAGAGTGCCTGCGTGGCAAGCACAAGGCCCTAGGTTCGATCCCTAGCACTGCAAAAAAAAAAAAAAAAAAAAAAAAGGCAATAGCTATTCTCCCTGCTCTTCAGAGCTTCCTGTCTCTCCGGCATCTTTACTTTTTAATTCCCAGGACTCAAATTCACTGCCATGTCTTCTTTTTTTTTTTGGGGGGTGGGTACTGGGGATTGATCCCAGGGGCACTCCACCACTGAGCCACATCCCCAGCCCTATTTTGTATTTTATTTAGAGACAGGGTCTCACTGAGTTGCTTAGGGCCTCGCTAAGTTGCTGAGGCTGGCTTTAAACTCGCGACCCTCCTGCCTCAGCCTCCCAAGTGCTGGGATTACAGGTGTGCGCCACTGAGCCTGGCACTGCCATGTCTTCTGAAGAAGGAAAGCTCTTTGTGGGAGGGCTCCACTTCAATATTGACTGATGAGCAGGCACTTCAGCAGCTTTGGGCCTGTTTCTGGTGGTTGCTGTCAAGGACTGGGAGACTCGGCCATCCTGGGGTTTTGGCTTCATCACCTTCATCAACCAGAACATGCCTCAGATGCCATGAAAGCCATGAAAGGAGGAAATTCCCTGAATGGTCGGCAGATCCATGTGGACCATGCAGGCAAGTCTGCCTGGGACTCAAGAGGGAGTGCCTTTGGGGCCCATGGGCGTGGTGGCAACTGCTCTAGAGGTGGTGGGAACTACAGTTATGGGAGTGGCAGGTTTGACAATGACCTGGAGGATATGGATGTGGATACAGACTGTCCCCAGATTATAGTGGCAGAAGCCAGGGTGGCTATGACTGCTACTCAGGAGGAAGTTACCAAGACAATTAGGACGACTGAGTTGAGGCATACACTCATAAAGTAGATACACACAAGGAATAACACTTCTGATCCAGGATTGTCCTTCCAAATCACATTATTTATAAAGATTTTTGGAGCTGCGCTGAAACATCATTTTTAGTACATCAATTTCTATTTTTGAATTGAACTCCCAAGGTAGCTTGTTAAAAGACCTTTTTAAAAATGCATATAAATTGTTTTCTAATTTAAAGACAAATTCTCAAATTTTGTTGAGCCCAGGTATTTTTCCTTTCACCAGGTTTTTAGTTGGGGCTCTCAGGATCATTGCTTCTGGCAAAAGAAAAAGTTTGGCCAGACTAATTTTTTAAAGCTAAACTGGGGCCATTTTTAAAACCTGTACACAATGTTTATCATGACTAGAAAGCAATTCCCACATGTACCCATAAACAATCTGTGTCAAGAACATGATATTTTTTCTTAAAATTCAAGATAATCACCCTGATTATACAGACAAGTTTCTTAAAAATGTTTGTGAATGTTATTTTTTTAATGTTGGAAGAAAAAGTATTCTTTTGTGTCTCTAAATAAAATATAAGATAGGGCTGGGGATGTGGCTCAGTGGTTGAGTGCCCCTGAGTTCAATCCCCAGTACCCAAAAAATAAATAAAATAAAAAATATGAAATCTGGACACACACACAAGGCAATGGATATAAATAGACAGATTTCCAAAAAAGATAAACAAATGACCAATACACACATTAAAAATGTTCAATATCATTAGCCATAAGTGAGATGCAAATCAAAACTACATTGAGATGCCCACCTCACCTTCACTAGGATGGCTATAATCAAAAACATACGTAATAGCATTGGTGAGGATGTAGAGATATGGAATACTGATACACTGTGGATGGGACTCTAAAATGGTACTGTCACTTTGGAAAACAGTTTGACAGTTCTTCAAAAGCTTAATGAGAGGGGGAGGGGGAGGGGTGTGAAAAATGGTAGAATGAGACAGACATCATTACCCTATATACAGGTATGATTACATGAGTGGTATGAATGCACATCATGCACAACCATAGAAATGGAAAGTTGTACCCCATTTGTGTACAATGAATCAAAATGAAGTCTGTAAAAATTTAAAAAATTAATAATAAATAAATAAAATGTCAAGACTGAAAAAAAAAAAATTTAAACATAGAGTTACCACATAACCCAGCAATTCCACTCCTGGGTACACACTTTGTATGTCTGTTTTTAAAAATATGGAAATCTTTTCCAGTAGTCCCCATCACAGATTTCCCTGCATTTCTCATTGGCCAGAATATCACATTTTATGTTCTTTCCTAAATCAGACTGGGCATGCCTGTGTGTGTGTGTGTGTGTGTGTGTGTGTGTGTGTGTTGGGGGTGAGGGGTGGGGTAGGAGGAACTGACTGTAACTGATGTAGACTAATCAGGACTTAACCATGTCAGGAGGGGGAGGTAGGCACAAGACTCTGTTGACAAGGAAGAAGGAGGCAGGACTACTGGGCGGGCACCAGAGGACCCCGCTATAACACAGCCAAAAGAGAAACATGAAATGAAAATTTCAGTCTACTTTCTTTAGTTCAGAATGAGGTATGTGCCCTCCCTTCTGTGAAGTAAAAACTACAGCAAGATTTCTATTGCTTCCCAGAACTCTTTGATTTCTCCAGGGATCTGCACACCCCATGTCCCTAAAAAATCAGCTGTTGCTTACTAAGAAAGACACACAGGAGGAAGCACCCCATTTTCTGCTGCGCAGTGCCATGTCAGGATGGAGTGTTTGGGATTGTGGTAGCCATCTTACAAATATGAGGGCAGCTACCTAATAAAATGTAAACAAATTTCCCTTTGAAATCCATGGGAGTCTATCTATGACAGAAACTGAAGCTTAGGCGTGAAATGACTTTCTCTGTGTCTCATGTGAAGCTTGTGGTTATCTCATTATTACATTCAGCATTTCTAAATTCTTCATTCAGTGCATTCAAACATGTTGACCATTTTTAGAGTTCAAACATGTGCTGTTACTTTAACCTCAGTGTTGGACTCAACAGCATTAGCACACACGCTGGTCATCAGAAACCTTCTTGAAAGCTGAGTTGCTCATAGAACTATCTTCACTCATGTGTTTTATGAAACAAACATTCATCTTAACAAAAATGGGTCAGTGAGGGCACACCATCCTGTTCTGCTGTAGATTCTGCCTTTCAGTAGGCCAGCATGTGTAACTCACCTAGCATGTGCAGGGCGCTAGTTTGATCCTCAGCACTGCAAAATAAAAATAAATCCACCATTATGATGCAGAGGCAAACTTAATTTAAAAAGCCAGCTGCCTTGCTGGTTCAAGGTTTTGTTAGCTCAGCAGGAAGGATTATTATGAATGCCGGTGATCCCTGAGGCTTCATGCTGTCAATTTTGTTCTTTCTGTTGCCGCAGTGATTTGGTGAAGAAACAGTTAGGCCAGAGTAGTTGTTACCCCGATAAAGAACCATCACTGAAGACTTTTGAGTTTGCTGTTATCTGAATTGTACACTTTAGTCATCTGTAGAATGAGAAGGTTGAACAGGAGCATCTCAAAAGTTCTTTTCTGTTCTAAAATTCTATGATTCTCTAATCAATAGTCTGACTTTTTAAAATGTGAAAAAGCCTCAGGAAACCTTTAAAATAATCTTCCAGCTCATTCATGCAGTTACAATTTATTTATTCAGAATTGTACTACATAACAGTAGCAGTTATACACAATCCTAAAAACTAATTCACTCTTGAAATTAGCTTCTTTTGCCCTTTGAATAGTTTTGGTGTTTCATTTTAAAGTTCCTAGGGGTATCGAATATGCCACATAATCTCAACATATATTATTGAGAAAAAAAAGTATTCTTATTTATCCTAGGAAAGATGCTCTTACATAAAAATACTAAGTATTAGAGGGAATTTCCTTGGGTGGGAGAGTATTGGACTCTGGTATATGATAATTTATTTTTAAAACTAATAATGAGGTATTTTTAAATGTTAAATGCTTCTCTTTAATGGAAAATTATCATTCAGTGTTCATTTCATTTTTAATAAAAGATCAGCTGAATTTCTTTATGCAAAATGAGCTTGCCCTGATGCTTTTGATTCTCAGTGAAACTCACTCAGACTCTTACTGAGTTAAAGTCTCATCAATTTCAAAAAGAACGAATATATAATTCATTCGAACTATAATAGTTTCAAAATGGAAATCAAGGTTTGTGGTTTAGATTCACGGATCTCCTCCATGAAATTGGACATTAACATGGCCCCGGTTCAATCCTTCCCTCATTCCTCCAGCTTTCATTGTCTTCTCTCTTTAGTTCTCTGTTTTCTTCTTCCCTTCACAGATATTTGCTATATAAATATAAAACATATATCTATGATCCTCGGAGATCTATCCCAGAATGCTATCATGGAAGAAACAGTCCAGAAACAAAAAGGAATTCAAAAAGAAAGCAAGTCCTTCACGTGTGATGTTCAAACACCAAAAAGAGAGCATGTGTTTCATATCAACGCTTCTGAAAAACCCCTGCATCCTCTCCCACCCACTGGCCTCACACACCCAGGCAATCCCTTCCTTCTTTCTGGAAAACTCTCCACTCAATCCTAGCTTTCATATTCTTCTGTCCCACTCTTACTGTTTCCAGTTCTTATCACAAAAATGCAATGAACTAAGATAGGAAAAAGACTGGAAAAAAAAATTTGTTCAATTACCCCTTTCAAGTACATTAAAAAATCATATGATAAAGCACAGATTCTACCTTTAAAAGCCTATAATCAAATGAGTGATATTCAACATTTTTAAAATTATGAAAAATCAAGAATTCTGCCAAACATCATGGATATAAAGATTAATAAGCAAGAGACTTTGCCCTTGAAAAGTTGATAAGCCAGCATGGAGGGGCCACATGGACAGATAATGATAATGCAATATGATAAATACTAAAATAAGATTTACACTAAAAGTGCTATGGAAAATTAACATGCCTTCCTTCAAATGACTCACTTACCAGAACTCTTAATTAATAATATTAGTTTTTTCTTGTTACAGGAACTCCAGTTTTGAATTGAAAACAATTTATCATTGTTTTGTCAGACTCTTTGCCTCTGTGTCTAACCAGTCTCCAGAGTTTTGCAGCTTCATTTCTACTTTATAATAATATCCTCCCAATATATGATAGGGTCAAGTGAGGATGATGGGAGAAAGGGAGAGGAAAACCCTAGCCTTTATCTCCTACAGGAAAGAAAATCTGAAACTGTAAGAAACATGTTAGAGTTGTCAGAAGTATATGGATTCAATTTTGTGAACTATGAAACATATGGTTTGTTTTCTTGTTGGGGTCCATAGCAGTATGGGAATCATAAAAATTTCACAAAGATTAAAAAATAAAAACTCACCATTATGTCCAAGTAATATGCATCCTCCCCAACATTTTTCCTTACAGTATTTATCATCAGACTCTGTTCCAGTTTCTCCAATTCTAAATTGTCTAATCCACTTTCAGATTAATTATCCTAAATAGTGTTTCCTCATGTCATTCTCTTTATTTAAAAAAAAAAAAAAAAAAACTACAATAACTCCTCAACAGTTTGCAGGAGGGAGCTCAAACTCTTGAGCTTCACATAAAGATTTGAAAATTTGGTCCCAAACTATCATCTTTGTAACCTTATTTCTTTTTACCCTTAACTCAACCATATTCTCCAGTAAACTCAAATGCTCAAACGTTCCAAGAAATACCCACTGATTTATCTGCTTGGCAACCCTTTTCCTCAGAACCACTCCTTCTCCCTTCCAGCAACATGGTTTCAGTTACTTTGTCCTTACAAGCAACTCTGATTTCCACTGGCAATTGTTCCAGTGCTAACACCCAACCCAAGCTGGTCCAATGAGGCCTTTCTCTGAGGGATTTAGAGTGGGAACTGAGGAAGTCCAGGCCCGAGCCAGTCATCATGTTCTGACACAGAGGCCAGAAAGAAGAAAAAGCCGAAGTAAGAAATGAATCAAACATAAAAAGGAACAAAGACGGGATATAAAGGACTGTAATGAACCATGGTCCATGGCTTCCATTCATCTGACCCAGCTGCATCCTACTGTTGGGACCCAAAAGTCATTGTCACAGTCATAATAATGAATTACTTCCTTTGCCAACCTTTTTCTTTTGTACCAGGGATTGAACCCAGGGGTGCTTAACCACTGAGCCACATCCCCAGCCTTTTTATTTTTTATTTTGAGACAGGGTCTCATTGAGTTGCTTAGGGACTCACTAAGTTGCTGAGGCTGGCTTTGAACATTCAATTTTCCTGCTTCTGCCTACCAAGCTGCTAAGATTACAGGCGTGCACCACATCTCCCAGCTTAACCTTATCTTTTTGTTTGTTTGTTTGTTTTTAATATTTTTTTAGTTGTCAATGGACCTTAATTTTATTTATTTATTTATTTATTTATTTATTTATTTATTTATTTATTTATATGGAGTGCTGAGGATTGAACTCAGGGTCTCACACAAGCCAAGCAAGTGCTCTACCACTGAGCCACAACCCCAGCCCCTTAACCTTATCTTAAATGAGCTTTGCTGCTTGAATCCTGAAAGAGTTGTAATTAATCAAATCACAGTTGCATTTTCAAGAGTTCACTCCATCCACAATATGGAAGAAGGGTGAGCTAATAAAAAAGCAGAAGCAATGAGACTAGGCATGAAGCCACTGAAAGAATCCTGAGACAAAATTTGGATGTGGGAGATGAATAAGTGTGGCAGGGACTGAGGGTGACCTGAAGGCTGCACAACTGGGTGCAGAAAGGGAAAGACAATATTGCAGAATTTAGGTGATGGTAATGAGCTCGGCTGTGACTGAGATAACTTGTGTGGAAGCCCCTAACACAATTCTTAGGTCATAGCAGGTGCCCTATTGTCAGAGTCCTAAGTTTCCTCCAATTTCTATCTTTGTCTCCCTTGTAAGGCTCTAAGCTCCTGCAGGGAAAGGATACAATCTAGACTTCTCCTTTGCCCTCACAATGACGACTCAGGTCCTGAAACACTATAGACATTCAGTATTTGTTAATTTTATTTGATTTTAGGCAAAACAGTTTTGGTTTGATTGCTTATATTAATACATTTTGTCAAAGTGAACAATCAGAGTAGTATTGTATAGAATTGTGTTAGACCGAGAATTAAAAGAATGTTCTCCTCACTATAATCTTGTTTGATTTTGGACTAGTCTTAAAAAGTCCTGAATTCTAATAAAAGATCATTTTCTTTTTGATGGGAAAGAAATAATAAAATTGAGACCAAAAGAGAATAAATAAATGAGCTTTTCATTTATAAATATGTATAAATCTGAAAGTGTTCAGTAAACATCAGTGCACAATACTGAAAAATAAACCTGAAAGCTGAATACAGATCCCGACTCCAAATACAAACACAAACTAATCAAAGCCAAGAATTCAGATTTTGAAACAGCTTCCACTGTTGAATATTAATATGTATTTCAGATATACTTATAAAGTTTGGGGGGAATTGACTTCTTCCTAATTCTCTATTATTTTCATTGTTCATATATATTATGTCTACTGTCTCTATAATATGTAATCATACATAATTTGTAATTACCATATAATTATATTATAAAGTATTATGTAACTACATCACATGCCATATCATATATAATTATGTCATGTTATATCATACAGTATTATATAATTATAATATAGACTATAAAATCATATAGAGAGAGTGTAAATGTGACAAACAAATTAAATATAAAATTTGACTTAACTAATTCTACTCCCATTAGAGGTATACAATCAATCAAAAAAAAATCATGACTGGGCAACTTTTATTTGCCTAAATAAAAGAAGAAAGAAAATGAACCATGGTACATGCATAGCTTCTGTGCATGATCAAAATACCTCTGCAGACCTTCATGGAAGAAGTCAAAATCTGAAAAAAAATTTTAAAAAACCAACATGTGAACTGAGAAATAATGAAACATCACCAACTATGGTACAAAAATTCTACCCATGGGCGCAGTCTTTGAAGTTAAGGAGAGTATTTCCAGGAGATGTCTGTTAAAATGCAGGCTTTTACTAAAAGTGACAAAGCGTTGATTTGCTGATGCCTATAAAGGAATTGCCATGATTGGTTGTTTTACTACTTCCCTCTCACCTTAGAGAGAAACACGGTTCAGCTCTTTAGCCCCTGCCTATCTTCTTAATTTCATTTTTTAAAGATATTTTTAGATGTTGATAGACCTTTATCTTATTCATTTATTTATATGTGGTGCTAAGGGTCGAACCCAGTGCCTCACACATGTGAGGCAAGCGCTCTGCCACTGAGCCACAGCCCCAGCCCCTCAACCTTATTTTTTGACATTCTCCTCCCACCAAATAATCCCCTCTACCTGTACAGCTGATGCTTTCTCAGTGTTTCAAAATTTAGAAAAAGAGCTCTCAGAAAAGCCTTTCCTCCCTTCAACAGATGAATGGATAAAGAAAATGTGCTATATATACAAAATGGAATTATGCTCAGCTATAAGACTATTTATGTTTCACACATTCACTTGAATCCCACATCAAAAGGAGTGATTTCTGGTATTATTTTTGATTTTGTAATCTTTAATCTATAATAGATGTTCTACTTTAAGCTGCCAAAATGGTCCTATACCACACTACAGAGTTTTAGATAAAGAAGATTTTCTGCTCACTCAATTCAAAATAAACGTTTCCCACCTGAAAAAAAAAAAGAATGATTTTATGATACATGGATGGAACTGGAGAGTATCATGCTAAGTGAAATAAGCCAATCCCAAAAACCAATGGTTTTTCTCTTTGAATGCAGATGCTAACACACAACAAGGAGTTCAGAGAATTAGACAAAGATGAAAGGAAGGAAGGAGGGATAGGAATAGGAAAGACAGTAGAATAAATTGGACATAACTTTCCTATGTTCATCTATGAATATGCCACCAGTGAAACTCCACATTATGTACAACAAGGGTAGAATCCTAATTAAAATAAGTTCTACTCCATGTACGTATAATATGTCAAAATATACTCTCCCGTTATGTATATATAAAGAGAACAAATAAATAGTTATAAGATTAAAGAGGAAGAAAGAAAGAAAGAAAGAAAGAAAGAAAGAAAGAAAGAAAGAAAGAAAGAAAGAAGAGCCTTTACTCCTCACTATAACCAAAGTAGGATCCTACAGTCCTATAACTTCTTTCAGAGAACCAATAATAATCTGTTATTCCTGTACATGTTTTCATTTACTTATTTGTTGTCTCCCTCCTTCAGTTGGATATAAGTCCTTTGAGGGCAAGGACTTTGAGTATATTATTCTCTATTATAATTCTAGCTCCTTCACAGTGCTAAGAACATAAAGTCCCAATAAGAATTTGCTAGATAAGTAGACAAATAACTGAGCATTCTGGATGTTCTGGCTTTATATATCAAAAGATCTTAAAGCAGTGACAAAGCATTCAAATAATTCTCTTAGAAATTTTTAAGAAAATTTTTAGATGCTGATAGACCTTTGTTTTATTCATTCATTTATATGTGGTGCTGCGATTCAAACCCAAAGCCTCAGACATGCTAGGCACATGCTCTACCATTGAGCCATAACTCCAGCCCCTCTTTCCAGAAATTATCTTAAGGAAATAATTTGAAATACACAGATTTATGCATAAAATTTTCATCATAGACTTGTTTATAAAAGGGAAAACTAGAAATGACTCAATACCCAGAAATATGTATTCAATAATGGCGTTTTAAAATACTACTTAACGTCATGAGAAAATGTTCATGATATAATGGTAAATGGAAAATCAGGATAAGAGTTTATATAGTATGACCCCAATATTACAAAAAGGAGGTATAGGCACATAAGAGATTGTTACATATATCAATGTACTAAAATATTAATGGTGCTTATTTATTGGTGACAGATGAGTAATTTTTATTATTGATATCTTATATTTTTAAAAATATAACTGCAAAGAATATGTGTTACTTTTACAAATGAATAAAAGAAATATATTTGGGGGCTGGGTTTATGGCTCAGTGGTAGAGCATTTGCCTAGCATGTGTGAAGCCCAAGGTTTGCAATAGAAAAAATTTCTTAATCTAAATAAACAGCTAATGTGTGAAAAACACTCTGCTAATTACTGAAGGTTTCAACACTTTTGAATAGATGATTAACACTTTTCCTGTTCTCCAGAGGTTTGTAATTTATGACTTAAGTAAATCTATTTCCAAACTCATGACAGCTGGCAATAGGAACCATCAACAACCCTGGATGAGGATGGATGAAGGCACAAAAATGGCAAGATGGCATGAGGCAGAGTGGGACAGTACAAAGGAAAAGAAGGGAATGAGTAGAGAGATGAGAGGAACCCTAAGATTAACTTCAAATGGTCTATCTAATCAACAAATACTGAGAACCCACTGGGCCAGGTATTTTGCTAGACTATTGGGGGCAGGCAAATAGGAAAATCACTTATATTAGAACTCAGTTTTATGATTATACATAAGATATTTTGGAAGTTTAAACAAGGAGCATCTAAGTGATAATGAAATGGGAATAGTCAGAAAACACTTTCAAGAAAACATAAAATCATGGTAAATCCCAAAGAACAAAATACAGAATACTAAGCAGAGAAGGAAAACATAAGCAAGGTATTAAATCATATGACTATCAGGATGCTTTAAGCTGCAAATGGCCCTAACTAGAAACTTCAGGCATCTATTGGAAGGTAAATATCACTTCCTCTGAAGTCCATATAAAATGCAGTTGCAAACCAGGCATTGTGGCATGTTGCTTCTAATCCCAGATACCTGGGATGCTGAAATAGGTGTACCACTTGAACCCAGGAGTTCAAGACCATCCTGGACAACATAGCAAGATGCTGCCTCGAAAAGAAAGCAAAAAGAATAAAAATTTAAAAATAACTAAAATGCAGTTGCCTAAATGGTGGCAAATTTGCAAACTTCCCTGAATAATTTTTATTGTGTAAATCCAGATGTAATTAATATTTATCAAGAGACAAGTTGCCTCAGGCCTTTTCCCTGTTATTTCACTTATAACAGAAGAGATATAAGTAAACTCACTAACTAACTAACTCTTTCTCATCCACTAGTAGCACACCAGAGTTCAAGGCTGCAGGTGGCAGCTGGTCTGAAGCCACCAGACGGAGAAGATCCAAAAGGCAGAGAAAAGACTTTCTTTTAATTTGATTGCCAGCCTTTTTCCTGGAAGGAAGAGAGAAATCAAACTGATTTAATATACTGGGTAGATGGTAGGATCAGTACATCATTTATTTCTAGGTTTCAATCTTCCCTCCTTTAAAGGGCATTTAAATTCAGTTTGGTGGGATGATGTAGGCAGAGCTGAACGCACTGAGGACGTCGTTTCTCATCCCTGTGCCTTATGAATACCCTAGACCTACCTTTACACTGAAACCTCAGAGTAAAGAAAAAAAGAAACTGCAACCACTGCCTCTGTTCTCAAAATCCTAAGATCCCATGTGGGTCATAACAATATATGAAATGATGGCCATAAACACCAACTGAATTAATATTTTGTAAATAAAAAGTAATAGAATATTTATATTGTTTGCCAAAAAAGCCTCTAGGCTACTTTAAAAGGAAAAAAAAAAAACTTTACTTTCAAGCCTTAATCTAAAGTATAAATCCTGAATGTGTTTTTAAATCTCATTTTGAATGATTAAGACTTTGGGAACAACCCATAACACCAATATGCTGGTGTAATAGCTAAAAAGGATTTGTCACAAAGTAATATATTACAATCAATACAGCTAGCTTCCAGAAGGGGTAATCTACTATATTTTCAATTCCTCCATACTAAATATATTACATGACTCAAGTACACCTGTTGATTAAATGTGCATCTAACACCATTGTCACTGTTCTCACTATATTTAAGACCTTTAAAATATGTCTGCATAGACTTCACAAAAAAATATATTTTCTTTCTTTCTCGTGGTTGGAACTTCCAGGGACAGAATATTAGATTATAAGCACAGAATTGGAATCATGTTCAAAATAAAGAGAATGTTCAACAATTACAATTTGTCAACTACTGACTTTCTGGTTGTTTGTCAATGAAAAATAAATATCTTAAAGTGGTAATTTTACAAAAAAAAGGAAATAAAGTTAGTAAATAAAATCTCCAACTTCAAGAAAAGTAAACTAGAATAACAAAAAAGAACATTTATTAATAAAAAAAAATGGTCATTGGCAAAGGGTTGTTTCAGCTTATCAACCTGTCATGGTGACAAGACCCCATTTTTTTTTCTGAGGAATCACCGTAGGGCTAGTAGTCACAGTTGTTTTGCCCGTCTTCCTCCCTTGGATGAACATATGAAACAGGCCTGGTCAGAGTCCCTCCCTAGGACTAATATATATGAACAAAAATAGTAAAGTTCCCTCTTTCCCCTGACATTGGGCCAACCTAAGCCAAAAGTTCTTCAATAGTCAGCTTCTCCAGCTGCCTTCCTGGGGAGAAAAAAAAAAATCCATTTTCAATAGGAGACAAGAAGTCCACACAAAGAGGAAAGCAAAGGGTATATAGTGAAAAGGAGAGAGAGAAAAAGAAGGAGAAGGAAATAAAAGATTTGACCTAATGGTATAATCAATGCTACTTAATGAAGTCTGAATTTAACCCCTGTGCTTCCTCCAGCATATGAGGAACCAAATTTCCTTTTTCTTTTCTCTTTTGCCCAGGGTTACAGATGAATTTATTTATGAAAACAGATACACATTCAAGGGGGAAGGTGGGTTATTTCAAGTGAGAGACATCTTTTGGGGTAAAGCAAGGAATGCACATTCAAGGGGAAATGTGGGCCATCTTCAGAGGGAAAAACAGCAACCCTTTGGTGTGAGATATTAATATTCATGGAGGGACAGTTGGTAGGGGCTGGACTAGAGGTGGTGGTGTCAGGGTGAAGTTACACAATTTAATGCTAGTATTTTTAGTGCTTGTATGTTGCCTTTATTTTACTTTTTGCAGGCAAGGGCATGGGTCAAGGGCACAGGCCAAGGGCACGAGCTAAGACATGGGCTGGGTTGCTCATGGAATGCTTGATTTGTATTTCAAAGGTTCATGTGTGTTTCCTCCATTCCAAAGGTCATGGACTCTTTTGAGACTTAGTAAGTCTTTCTTTTTCTGTTCCACAAATTCCTATCTCATTACCTCTACCCCAGACTTGGGATCCCCTATTCTTAAAAATGAACAAAAGGGGAAGGTCTCTCTACTGACTGCTACAAGCTGTCAAGGAGTGATGCCTCTACCTAGCCAGGGATCTAAAATCTCTGCCTGACTGATCTAATGGTTACAGAGACAGACTGGTCTCAGTTGTTGTGATAGGTTGGAATTCATGCATTGCTATCATCTTAACCACTGAACTGTTGCAATGTGGAAGATCAGATTTTACTAGGAGGTCAAGAAGTATAGTAGCCACCAGCCACTCAGAATAGCCAGGAACACAGGAGGTTGAGGCAGGAAGATCACAAGTTCAAGGCCAACTTCATAAATCCATTTCAAAATAAAAAAATTAGAAGGGCTGGTTGGTGGATTGAACACCTAGGTTCAATCCCCAGTATCAAAAAAAAAAAAGCATAGTAGCCAGTTATATGGATATATAACTAGCTAGGATAGTAACTACTAGTGGTGACAGACAGTTGAGATTAGGTTAAGTTTGTTTTTATTTTTATTTATTTATTTTATTTTATTTTTTTGACACTAGGGATTGAACCCAGGGGTACTCAATCCCTAAGCCACATCCCCAGCCATTTTTTAAAATTTTATTTAGAGATAGGGTCTTGATAAATTGCTGAGGCTGTCTTTGAACTCGCACACCTCCTGCCTCGGCCTTCTGTGCCGCTGGAATTACAGGTGTGTACCACCCGACCTGTGCCACCCCACCCGGTTTAGGCAAGTTAACTTTAATCATTTTTCACCTGCATACATCTCAAGATCTGGATTTTTTTTTCAATAGCGGGTCTGTTAGATCTGGCTCATATTAACTCAGAACAAACTTAAGATCTTGGTAGAGGCTCTTTTGATAGTTATTATCATACCATCATACATAAGAACCTCTTCTCTATAACCTCTTTGCATTACTTATTTTGGTAGCCTGACAGAAGAGCATATGCCAAGTAACATTTAAAAGGATCATTATCTTTTCCTTTAAAATAACTTGGTTAGACATGACTGTTCTCTGACTTTTCTTTCACCCTCAGAACTTTTACCTTTGGTCATGCTTTCCTGTTGGATGTTCAAGGCCAAGTAGGTGACCCCTATATTGGTCAAAAATTAATCTCTTTCCTTTCTATGGTTAAGGTCAGCCAAGGCTCCTCAATGGTTAGTCTTTGGATCACATGAGAAGCCTCTTGGATCTTTCAACCTTTTCCTCTACAAGTTGTGTCAAGATAGGTCAGAGTCTTGCTGACCATATGTGGCTTCCCTTAGAAGCATAAGGGACATTTCCCTCTCCAATGACCCTCCTCTTTGCAGAATGCATACTGGTTGTCTTCCTGTTCTCTAGGGTCCTCACAGTTCCCCTGATTGGGAAGTCAGGTGACTTACTGAGTTGCAGGAATTTTAGAGGGGTCCCCTGTCATTCCCAGTGTCCTGGCTGACCTTGGAGGGCAAGGGCCAAAATATCACTTTTTTTCCTTAACTCTTTTATTTGCCTTGGCTTTGATCTTCAGGCTTGGTTGTTGAATACCCAGAGAGCCAGAATCACCAGTCTTGAAGTGGGAGTAGTGGGTTTTAATTTTAATTTATAATTTTACAGGGTTGGAATCAAACCCTACCTGTTCAATAGATGATGGCTTATTGTCTTAAATTAACTCAGGTTATTCTGTTAGAAATGTTACTCCTACAAAACATTAACAGGCAATAATTTTAAAGTTTTATGAGGGAAATAAGAAATGAAATTAATAAGAGGAAAAATATATTTAGTTTGTATAGTAGTTCTGACCAAGAAACTTATTTTTACAATAGCACTAATATACCTTTGATATTTGTTTAGCCTCTACAAAAAAAGTCAATTTAATTATACATAAAATCATTTATAAGTTCTATTTCTTTTTAAAACCTTTTTATAACCTTTTAAGACCTTTGATAATTTACCCAAATTCTTACTTAGTTTTGTACTGTGTCTATTTCTACCTTGGTATTGCAGTAATCTTTATGACAAAAATCTATCCTTCCATACAGAACTGTCAATAAGCTCCATTTTAACCTACTTTCAGTCCTAGCATGCAGCAAGACAAGAAGCAGAACCTTATTCCAGGTGAGGCTGGACTTTTGACAATCTTAGCCAAAGTCTTTGCCTTTGAATCTAATCTTTGCCCCCTTTCTAAATATCATTCTGTAAGAAAACGAAGTTCTCATATATCATTTTTCAAATCTGTTTGAAAGACATTTAAAATAATAACACCATATCTGAAACATGACTAAATCAGAAAAGCTAAGAGAGCTCTTAATTTCCTTTCCTTTTTTTGTGTGAATGTTTCCATGTTGCACCTTGCCCATCTTTAAATCAATCACGCTCTCATAGTCTCTTCACAAATTCATTTAAATTCCTACTCCTGTGTAAAGAATAATGTAATTCTTCATGTAGCTTATTGATAACAGGCTACTTTTTTCTAATTATAAAACATTAAATGACATCATTAAATCCCAATTTAATTTTGTCTTTTGAGAACAAATGAAATTAAAATAAAGTAGAATGCATTTGTTTACAGGTATACTCCCTAGGTGACCAATGCCCAATCTTTTTAATTATCAGAGGTGTACAGTTTGGAATGCTGAGCATTTGAGCATATCTATAATAATGTTTGGTTGAAGATAAATATTCAGAATACAATTAGGAGCATACACACATAAACTTAAAAAAGACTGTCCCTACAAACAATTTTAGTTTGGAGGACACAAGCTTAGTAAAGTGTTTTCATAAACTTTGCATTCCAGAAGATTTACACATTTGGGGAACATAAATATGTTCAACATATACAGAAGTCAGTAATAATTGGTATCACAGCTACACAGGCGTCTCATATATACACATGTATTACATATTAACTTGGCTTTTACTTTTGAAGTAAAATTCAGAATCCATGTCTCCATGGATTATGTGGATATTTTTCTGACAGAAGGAAGGGAGGGTCCATCATTTCTCTGGAGGTATGGCAAGACACCTCACAGGGAGACACTGTGGCTAAAGTGGATGGAACTGCCAATCTCCACCTACCATGGACCACCCAAACCTCTAGCTGTGGTGGAACTTACTTAAAATTCCATTTTTCATTTCAACTTGTTTAGGTTAGGTCTTCATTAATTGTAACCGAGAGAAGCAACATAGTACCCTCCCTGACAGGAAGCTCCTTCTGGCTTCCTGTTCTACCACCTTAACTTAATGCAGCAAGAAGACTGCTCTACTTGCAATTGTGAAGAAGAAAGGAGGGGAAAGAGGAAAAGATCTATGGCAGCTGAGCATATTCCTCTTAATTACTGTAAAAAAAAAAAAAAAAAAAAAAAGAAGTATTTCTCAAAGCTGAGCCCAGCAACCATCAAAATCCAGAGCTCAGTCATATGGACATATCTAGTTGCAAGGGAGTCTAAGGAAATAAGATGCTTGTAATAAGTCACATTCTCGCTAAAAAAAAAAAAAAAAAAAAAAAAAAAAAAAAAATTATTAATGAAAATATAAATGGATGTTGAGTAGGTAGATACAGAGTTTATCTCAGTAGCCTTGTAAATTAGTACACTTATAAAAAGCAATTTCAACTGACTGTAAAAATGTTCATACATGGTAATCCAATAATATTTCTTCTTGGAAGTTATTCTGAAATAATTCAAAATATGAAAGCTGTAATAAATATATTTATACTGAGGGTATTAAAAATAGGGAAAATCTAGGACTGGGTATGTAGCTCAGTTGCTAGGGTGCCTGACTTGCAAGCACAAGGCCCTGGGTTCATATCCCCAGCACCACATTAAAAAAATATATAGGAAAAATCTACATAACAATTTAAATGTCTTAAGATAGAAGCAAGCACAAGGCCCTGGTTAGGTTCCTAGCACCACAAAAAGAGAAAGAGGGAAATAAGTAGAAAAGAACAGAAAATACAAAGTTAAGGAAATGATTATGAAAATCATAGTAAGTTTGCCAACTATATAGGCATTAAAAATTATAAATCTTAAGTCTATGAAACAATCTAAGGAAATAGTTATGATACAATGTTCAGTTAAAAAAGACTTATTTATTTATTTATAATAAATTAATAAAAGACAAGGACTGGGGAGGTAGCTCAATGGTAGAGAACTTGCTAACATATGCAAAGTTGTGGACACAATCCCTAGCACCACCAAAATATATTTTTATGATTCCATATATAGTAAAATTTTGTACGCATCAAAAATTACAAAGGAAAAATTACTGAAAGAAAATACACCAAAATGCTGTGTTGTATTAGTTAATTGGAAATATATTTTTCTTATTTTCTCCAATTTACAATTTTAATTATGTTTCCTTTACTTTAATAATAAATTAATAAAACTAATAAACATTGTATTAAATTATTTAGTGTTATTGACATGCATTTTTGAAGTAGCACTCAGATTCATTCATATTCTCTGAAAAATTATACTAGTATTTCTCCCATTGTTTAGCACAGCACTAGGATCAAAGTAGTGCCTAGTAAATATTTGTGGGTAGATTATTAAATGTTTACCTTTAAGAAAAATTAACATTATCAGACTCAGGTCCAAGGTTCTCACTGCTCAAAAGCTGATATTTGGGATACGAGAGATGGTAGGAAGGAATTCAGTTTATTCAAAGGCCAGCATCTTGAAAAGATGGAGGGCCTATTACCCTCAACCCTCCATTTTTGGAGACTCAGGTACAAAGGATTTTATAGGATGCAGACAGATGAAGCTGGGCAGAAAGGGTAAGTGCTGAGTCTGGTCTTCCTTATCCAGAGCACGTGTCTCGGTTTCCTTTTCTGTGGAACATGGCAATGAACCTCAACTTCCTGGGGCTGGGAAAGTTCCTATAGTTCCTTTTAAGTTGCACATATTACTTTTCTGCAAGTTAAACCTCATTGCAATTTACATGCTTTGTGTTAGTTCATGCACAGGATTTAAAGAACAAGGAGGGTCATTACACATATTGGTGTTATCTGAAGGTTACCAGATGTTCTGGGTTCTGTAAATCTAAAGAAAGATTATTTAGCAGTTAACATCTTAACCATTTAGGAGAGGATTCTCTTTAGATTTAAAATGCTAGGCAAAAGGCGAAGGACATAACCCTCGCAAAAGGATCAAGGAGAGGGAGCAACCCTGCAAAAAGGCAAAGGGAGGTGAAGCAAAAGCAACTCGGCAAAAAACCACTCCCAAAGGAGCAATCACATTATACTAACAGTGTTTTAGTCAGGGTTCTTCAGAGAAACAGAACCAATAGAATGGTTGAATAGATAGAAGAGAGAAAGATACATAGATACATAAATAGACAGATAGACTGACTAACTGACTTACAGGATTAAGGAGGCTGGCAAATTCAAAATCTACAGACCTGATGTCCCAATTTGAGTCTAAAATCTAGCAGGCTGCTGTAGAACCAGGAAGAGTTGATGTCCTAGTTCCAAGGCCATCAGACGGCAAATTTTCTCCTACTTGGGCAGGATCAGTCTTTTGTTCTATTCAGGCCTTCAGTTGATTGGAAGAGGCCCACCAACATTATAGAGTGCAATCTGTTTTATTTAGTCTATAGATTCAAATGTTAATCTCATCTAAAAACTTCCTCACAGAAATATCCAGAAAAATGTGATCAAATATCTGAGCAACCCTATGGCCCAAATAGTTAATCATTCAGGCTAAACTAAAGTTATGTTGAATGTTGGACTAGATTTATGTCTTTTAAAATCAACTCCTCTTGGGGCTGGGAGTATGGCTCAGTGGTAGAGCTCTTGCCTAGCATGGGTGAGATGTGTGTTCAATCCCTAGCACAAAAAATTAATATAAATAAAAAAAATTTTTAAAAATCCTCTTTCTGTTCAAAGCCAGCCTCAGCAACTTAGGCCCTAAGCAACTCAGAGAGACCCTGTCTCTAAATAAAATACAAAATAGGGCTGGGGGTATGGCTCAGTGGTGGAGTGCCCCTAGGTTCAATCCCCAGTACCAAAAAAAGAAAAAAAAAATCCTCTTTCTTCCATTTACTGCATGTGGGGGATTTATACACTTTGCATTTGTCCATGGAATTTTACCTCAATGCCCCTGCTCATTCTACGCCCTGCACTTGGAATGCTTTTCCTATAATTGATGCCACATTTCTAAATCTTAAATATCTTTAAGCCCTGACCAAACACTGCATCCTTCGGGAAGCCTTCCCTGATTCGTGCTTCTTCATACCTCTGACCCCTGACCATCCCTATCCCAACAGACACATCAGATTAGAAGCAATTTTCCTTCTCAACACACATAATACCCCGACTCTGCTTTCCTAATGGCATAGTTCGTATCTTCCGTGATGTATAGATTTTAATGAATAGATTACTTTCAAATCTATTTCTTCTAGAAAAAAAGATTCATGTCCAATTTAGTTTTGAGTCTCCTGAGTACATTGTATTGAATAGATTTCAACATTTATTTGTTGAATTTATATATGTTATATGTTTTCCATATAACCAAAGATTTAGTATTTTCTTGGATAAAAACAAATAGTTCAAAGACATTTTTTAACTAAAGAATAGATTTCAAGTAATTGTTTCTTGATAAATTCATATATTGAGCAGTTTAATATAAACACACCTTCAGCTGGTTAGAGTTTTCACTCACATTTTAACAAATATATATACACATATATATGTGTGTACTTTTAAGAATTAATTGTCAAATGCACTTAATGCAAAGCATAGGGAAATTGTTTGAGCTATGTTAGTATTTTTCCTCTATTACCACTTGGAACACTTAACCCTTTCATCATTCATCTGTATCAGATAGGTTTGTGTATTGCACTTACTCTTTGAGCAAAGGTACAGGTTGAACAAAACTATAACTTAGCTAGTAAACCATAGAACACATCATTCCTTACTTTTTAGAGAAATCACGTCATCTATCTATTGCATTATTTCCACAGAATTTCATAAAATCATCAGCCCTGCAACAGCCAACAATACGTGCTAACGTCATCCTTAAATCCATTATTTCACTATAATTAGTCCACTTACTGCTGGCATTTAACTAATTGCTCAGATTGATCAAAATTTTCAAAGCTTTTCTTGTTTCTCCCTCTAGTGGTCAATGACATTTATTAAAATGGAAAAATCATATAAAGGTGATTGTAAATGTGGGTGAAATGTAAGGATGAACATTTAATTTAATTGCAATATATGTGAAACATTTAAATGTATGTCTAATAATTGAGAAGTGATTTATTTAGGATATAGTTTCTTTATATACCATGCATAATCTCTATTCTCTGAATAATAAATACTTACAATTTTGTACTAATTGTTTAGATGTATGCTACATAATTAATAACATCAGAAAAATGGGATTTTCATACTAAATTACCTGATATATTTCAGAAATCAGCACATCACTGAATAATTTTATAAAATGTTTCCTTAATTTGATAATTCTCCCTCCAGTCTCCACTTAATCAGCATTGACTATTTGCTTTTATATAATATTCCCCTTTCAACTTCTAATTTCCTTGCTTATAAAATGTTGTGAAAACTTCTTTAACTAGAAATAATTTTTAAAACCCAGAATAATTTGGTAAAATAAAGAGATGGTCAAATTCAAGTCAGATACAGAAGGGATAAATACATGGATAGGAAATTCTGATTACAGAGATAGAACTATGATCAAGTTCTTCTCAGTAGAAAACTGTTTTAAAATGTTTTATTTAATAAATTAATTTGTTAATTTAAAATGTTTATTAAAAGGGGTAAAGAGTGAATCATCTTAAAACAAACACTGTCAAACATTATGAAATTAGGATTGACATGTTTTGCTAAGATCCACAAAATTGCACTTTTTTTTTTTTTAAGAATTAGAAAGATCAAGCCAGATGTGGTGGCACATGCCTGTAATCCCAGTACTCGGGAGGCTGAGGCAGGAGAATAGTGAATTCAAAGGTAGCCTCAGCAACTTAGTGAGGCCATAAGCAATTCAGGGAGACCCTATCTCTAAATAAAATATAAAAAAGGGTTGCGGGCATGGCTCAGTGGCTAAGCTCCCCTGGGTTCAACCTTCAGTATCAAAAAAAAAAAAAAAAAAAGAGGAAGAGAAGGGAAGCCTTTTGGAGAAATGAACCAATCCCCAACCTTCACCTGCCCCTGAAAAAAAGAATTACATCATTTTATCAAAGATCTAGTGATCATATAATTTGCCATCAAAGTCAGGACACTTTCGAGAATGTAGGTAATGCTACTAATAATGTGAGGCAATAGGCACAAACAGAGACTGGCCTTGGCAATGTGATACATATGGTCAGTCCAATAATTCCTAATTTATTTTTTTCAATGATTTATTTATTAAAAAGATACAGCAAATTGTAGTGGTCCTTTTACTGAGAAGGTTATGGTAAGATACACATGCAGTTTTTTTTTCTTTTTTGAAAGCAGGGATTGAACTCAGGGACCCTCGGACACTGAGCCACATCCCCAGCCCTATTTTGTATTTTATTTAGAGACAGGGTCTCACTGAGTTGCTTAGGGCCTCGCTAAGTTGCTGAGGCTGGCTTTGAAGTCGCGATCCTCCTGACTCAGCCTCCCGAGTTGCTTGGATTACAGGCGTGCGCCACCACGCCCAGCACACATGCAGTTTTATGTATTTTAAGTTAAAGTTGTTTCTTGTGGGGTCACTAAACAACCAAAGACCTAAGTCTATTAGAATCTTTTTATTGGGTAACCACATGGTTTTGTTGTACCCAAAGAAAATAAAATCATCCAAGCCAATCATGTAAAGCCAAAAGAAGCCTTTATTTTAGCTGACCAGCGATGATCGCCCTTACACCTAAAAGTGGTGTGCCAGGAAAATCATGCGTTACTTCTTTTGTTGCCAACTTTTATAGGGCACGGGAAGGGATTAGGGTGGGGCTATACGGAGGGGAAGGGATTGGGGTGGGCTATAAGGAGGGGATTTGGGGTGAGGGTGGGGCTGACTCTCCCAATTGCACTGGAGAATCTCCCTGGGGAGCACCAACATTTTAATCTGTTTTCTGTTACTATAACATTCCCCACTGGTCTTATCCACATTAACAAATCCTTGTTTAGGAAACTAGTGGTTTTTCAGTTTCCAACTTCCCAGACTCTGATGGGTTCCATTCCTTAGTTTGACCAGATTTCTTATTTTACGCTAACTGCCTGTCCTTAATTAGGAACTTTTTACTGCTATAAGGAGAGGGGGCGCCAACCGCTCTTGCTGCTTCGAGTTGGAAGGGGGCGGAGTCTGGGGAAGCAGTTTGAGGTTCCTTTTAGAAATCTGGTCAATGAGGAGCAGAAGTCTGCTTGGGAAGAGCAGGTTGTAAAGTCATCTGGGGTGGGTGCTTCTATGAGAGAGAAACAAAATGACCTAAGTACCAAAATGAGATTAATACAAAATATCATGACATGGTCAATCTCTCACCAGGTGGAAGAACTGAGACGTTGTTCCCATAACAAGGCCTATCAAAGACTGGAGAGGTTGAGGCCTTTATTTGGGAATGTGAATTATCAGGTACATTTGCCTAAGAATCTCTCTTTTGTAGCCTCCATTCCTATTCTAGGGGCTAACACAAGTACATCTTAAGTTACATTAAACTATTATTTCTTTTAAATGCCCAAGAATGTCTATGGTTTGGTTTGGTTTTAACTGTTTTGCTAGGTGTTTAAGATCAAGTTGGTCAAATTGACCTGTTCCTGTCTCTTAAGAGTCAGCCAAGTTCTCACAGGGGTCACTCATGGGGAATTTGAGAGTAGCTTCTTAGCTTTGTTCCTGTGCTTGGGTGGTGGCAGCTCCTGCATTTCAGCAGCTCCTTCATTCCAGCAGCCTCTGCATTCTGGGGTGGGCAGCAGCACTCCTCCTGGATTCCAGCAGCTCCAAGGCAGTGGCTTTTGCCTTGTGGACAGCTGACAGCTCTTTGCTTCCATTCATGGCAAAGGGAAGTTGGTCCCTGCTCACTCCAATCAGCCCCAGGAGGGCAGGAGCCAAGCCTGTCTGGCCCACTGTTGCACCTCTTTGTTCTCAGCAATCTCTGCTGCATCTCCAACTCTGGGGGACAAGCCTGGAATGCTTGGGTTATTGAGAAGCATCCACTCAGAATGGGTTCTGTCCTGGATGGCTCTGAACTCTGGTGGTGGTGGCATCTGGGCCCCAGTGGCTCTTGTGCTCTGGCTGTGGCAGTTTCCGCAACCTGGAGGCTGATGGCAGCCAGTGTTTCCTCAGCTCTGGACACAGCGATGCCGTCTGTGCAACATAGAAACCAGGCCCACTGTCTGCATGGATGAAAACTAAGTTCTGGCAGCAGCGAAGGCAGCAGTGTTGACCCGGAGTTGCAAAGTTCCTTAGAGAAGCTCTCTCATTCCCTGGATGCAGGCTGACTCTGAGGGCAAGAACCAAAACTGGTTTTCTTGGCCCCTTTGTTTTAATCTCAATCCTTAAGTTTGATCTTAAACATCCAGAAAGCCAGTTTCACCAGTTACTATCTCATCCATTTCATAGGTGATGGCTTAGTATACTCCTGCAAAACATTAATCTGGCATCAGCTATAGAGCTTACAAGGAAAATACAAAATAATTAACAACAGTAAAAACATATCTAGTTTGTGTAATAGTCATCCTAAATTCTGCCTGAGTTATATGTTATATTTCCTATTTGATATCACAGTAATTTTACAACAAAAAAACAATCTTTTGAATATAATTTTAAATGAGCTGAAAGCTGACTTATTTTGGAAACATTCTGACTTGTAGCAAGGTGGGAGGCAGACCCTTATTTCAGGTAAGGCAGGGCCTTTTACAATCTTAGGCAGAGTGTTCCAGGTTTGAAGTTATTTTTGCCTCCTCTTAGGACATCATTTTACACAGTTTATATGTATTGTTTCCTGAATCTATGTGAACAGTTGTTAACACAATATATTGCATTTAAAACAAATCAAGGAAAGGATGAGAGCTTTTAACTTTCCTTTTGTGTGTCAAAGTGACCTAATATTTTTTATGTTTCATGATATTAACTTTTAAACAAATCAGGTTCTCACTAACTTTTTTGTTACAGAATATTAAAAATAAGTCCCCAATAAAATTTGCTATTCCCACAAGCCTGAAACTACCAACACAGACAAGTCTAACCTGGAGAACAGCAGCCCGACAAATTCCCTGCTCTAAAGACCGGCATACCCAGAAGACATGGGCACATGAATATACAAAGAGCAACCAAACCTAGTTTTTCCAAGAAAAAAACCTAGGTTCTGCAACATAGCACAATACCCTACCAGTTATTTAACCACAATAAAGAATAAAACTTAAAGAAATCCTTGTCATTTTAACATATTGATTACACTTTGATTTATATTAGCCCATTAACATTTGACCTAGGGGAAAACTTTAAACAGTTTCTAATTGATGGTCTCACATACATATAACTACTTAGTTACACAAAAACTTGTTGGAATTTGCCCTTTACCTACACACAGATTTTCTTACCCAGAAATATTTTCCTTTTCCTTTTACTGAATATATTTTCATACCTAGAACTTTCCATTTTCCCTTTCCCATCTGTTGAGTCCTTCCTTGTTTGTATTCTAAAACAACTCCTATGAAATTTCTGAATTTAGATAAATTATTAGGATTTCAGTCTTAGCAACCTTGCTTTCAGTGATGATACAAAACAATTCCAAATCCCTTTATTTACCAATCCATGAAAACACCAATAGTGCTAAAGCATGTTCCCCCATGGAATTTAAGGTGCAATATATTAATTCTAATTTACTTATTTTACTGTAATAACCAAGATCAGACAAGTATTTTGAATAGTATTTGCCATCTCTTTCCTGTGGAAAAGTCCTAAAAAAAATTGATATTACACATTTTTATAGACATCAACATTTTTTTAATTGACCACCTAGAGACTTGTGAGGTTAGATATATTTTACCTTCATTTATTTACCAAACTTTAATTGAACCTTTTTAATCATGTGAATCAAATATACCTGGATCCATTTTTTTCTTTTAGCTCTATGTTATTCTCTAATATCATGTACATGAATCTTGGACACAATATACACTTAAACAAAGGCCTTGTAGGTTTTTATCTCATTGCAATGTAACAAGATGTTCAAAAATCTAAGTTGAATAAAAAATAGGACTGACCAAAAGTTATGAGCTCAACAAGTACTCCGCCAGCAATTAGTTATTCTCAAATAAAACACTCTTTTGGTTTTTTTTTTTCCCCTTGGGTTGGAAATTGGTCTCCTACTGGGCTTTTGCTTCCTCTATTATAATTTCAATATAAGTTCTACTTGAGATTTGGTTCCAGCAGAAACCTGACATCTCAGGCACTTTTATCATTTTGAATGCTTAAGAGCTCTCTGTAACGGGATTTTGTTATTCCTCCTGGGTGGAGGCACATGTCATTTACATATTGTAAAACAATTCTCTGTGGGGGTGCTGTAACACTGGGCGGGGGGGTTGGACTTGTTTCCTTCTCTCCCTTGGGAGGGTGAGAAGGCGAGTGCCCCTGAGCCATCTTCTCCCTCCTTTGGCCCCTGGATTTGGAAATGGCTTTTGGCAGAGTTACCTGAGTCTTGAGGAATTGGTAGCAGTGCAAGCTGCATTTAAGTCTGGTCTGGCTTTGCCATCAAACCAGTGCAGCCTCTCCTAGTTCCCAAACTAGAGGACGTGGAATCTGAAAGGCAATGCTTAAGCCATAATCCAAATTTGAGTTTAAGACACCCGGTCCTGATGGTTTGGTTGCCCAATGCCCTGAGGACACCAATCAACCTCGAAAGTGGGCCATTTTGATTTACAAAACTTTCTTAAGTTACATCCATTAACAAAAGCCCCTTAGTCAGCGGCACATTCTTGGAAGTCCTAAAAATTATCTTAAAAACAAATTAGAACAGTGGGGCATGTAGTTGACTGATTCTGTCCCATAGACTGTCCTGGAGAGAGATGCTACATAGAAAGGAAAGCCAAAACACAGAAAACACAAATGGCCATGAACCAGACAAGACAAATACAGACAGATAGACATCGGCCTACCAAATTAGGCCCCATGCGGCCTACCTGACTGGGCCCACACGGAGGTCCTACCGGACTCCGAACAGAGGCCTACCGGACTAGGCCCAAGTCACACGCAGCAGCCGAGCAGACCTGGCCCCAGGCAGCGGCTATGCCTCAGCCACACAGTGACCCAACGGACCTGCCCCCAGGCGGCGACTACCGGGCAGCCATGCAGTGGGGCCGAGTGGACCCAGCCCCAGGCTGGGGCTACGCCTCAACCATGCTGTGCAAAGCAGACCTGGCCCCAGGCAGCAGCTGAGTGGACCGGCCCCAAGTGGGGGCTGCGCGCCAGCCACTCATGCGGCGGCCAAGCAGACTGGCCGCAGGCAGCAGGACCCCCAGAGGAGGCCCACCAGACTGGACCCCCCAAAAGAGGCCCATCAGACAGGACCCCCCAAAGGAGACCCACCAGACTGGACCCCCCGGAAGAGGTCCGCCAGATTGGACCCCCCAAAAGAGGCCCACCAGACTAGGCCTCATGAGGAGGCCTAGCAGTGGCCAGGAGCAACGTCTCGCCCTGACCTGGGACTGGTGTAAGCGACTGCATTCAGTCTGACCACGTCCCCCAGATACAGATAGGCGACTCACCGATACAGGATACCAGGTGGCTTCATCCAGAAGAGCATCCTGAAGATGGGCTGGGGTCCCCCCAAGAGTGAGGCTGAGGCACATTTCTCAGGAGCTCCCCTCCACTCAGGGTGGGGGCTCCCAGGCAACCATCACAGGAGGCCAATTTAGGCGTGAGGGCTTGGAGAAATCAAATCTCCCTCGGGCCTCCAAATGTTGTACCCAAAGAAAATAATCATCCAAGCCAATCACATAAAGCCAAAAGAAGCCTTTATTTTAGCTGACCAGCGACGATCGCCCTTACACCTAAAAGCGGTGTGCTGAGAAAATCGTGCATTAGTTCTTTTGTTGCCAGCATTTATAGGGTGTGGGAAGGGATTAGGATGGGGCTATAGGGAGGGGAAGGGATTGGGGTTGGCTCTAGGGAGGGGATTTGGGATTGGGGTAGGCTATAGGGAAGGGATTTGGGATTGGGGTGGGCTATTGGGAGGGGATTTGGGATTGGGGTGAGGCTGACTCTCCCGATGGTGCTGGAGAATCTCCCTGGGTAACACAACATTTTAATCTGTTTTCTGTTGCTATAACAGTTTCAGTTTCCCTGGGACTTTCCCAGTTTTAAAACTGAAAGTCCCTTATTCTGGAAACCTATTAGACATAGGAAACCAGGAAGATTATTCACTCTATTAGTAAACTTTCCCTTGCTGTGACAAAATATGTGAGGTAAACATTTAAGGAAGAAAGATTAATTTTGGCTCACAATTTCAGAGATTTCAGTTCATGGGTGACTGGCTCCATTGATTTTAGGGCTGTGCTAAGGCAGAAATCATGGCAGGGGCATGTGGTAGAACAAACTGCTCATCTTAGGACAGCCAGGAAGCAAAGAGAAAAAAAGGAAGGGACAAAGAAAGAGAGAGAAAGGAAGACGCTGAGAATAAGATGTATCCAGTAAGTGCATGCTTCCAATGACCTTCTTCCTCCAATTGAGCCCCACCTCCTAAAACTTTCACTTCCTCCCAATAGCACTGTTAGCCGGGAATCAGGTCTTAACACATAAAACTTTAGGGGACATTCCAGATCTAAACGATAACATAATCTGATCCATATGGCTACTTTTTAACAAGATGGCATCTCCTCCTTGATCCTTTAAGTAATATGGGGCAGGGCATTCAAGCAAAACCTCTATCTATTACCAGGACTGTCCTAGCTTTTTCCTATTTGACCTTTGACCTAGTCTTCTTGGTAGTTGACAAGCACCTCAAATTCAATATGAGCAGAACTAAAACCATCATCTTCCTTTACAAACCATTGTTCCTCTTTCTACATTGTTATTTAAATAAACAACACCACCAAATGGTCATGAACCTGGAGTTTCTCTGCTTCTGCTGGTGGGTGGGCTCTGCATAAGCCGCAGGTCTCTGCAGCTGAGAAAGCCCAGTTCTTCTCCACTACCATTGAGTAATGTGTTGCAGCTCTTTATGGCAAGCTATACCTTCCAGTGTTTCAACAGACCCCAGCTGCTCAACACCAATTTCTTCTTTCTGGGTTCTTGTTCGGTGAATTCAGAGAATGAAATCCACCGACAAGGATGATTGAGCGTAAGAGTAGGATTTATTCAAGTGTGAATAGAAACAGAACTCCTGCTGGGTGAGAAGAGACCCAATAGGGGTTGCCATTTGGGTGTGCTTGTCTAGGGGTTTATACAGTCGTAGACTTGGGTCAACACTCTCGGTCCAAATTATGCTAATTGGAGTTTGGGAAAGAACTAGTTATTGGTCCAAATTTATACTAATCAGGGTTTGGAAAAGTACTAATGCTATTGGTTAATCCTTGAGTCTGAATTTCCATTCAGGTCTGCCCCACTTCCATTTTCTCCCTGCTTGCCTGTGATTCCAGCTTCCCAGGAGGTTGATGTCTGTAGATCGTGGATGCTGGGGGTTCAGAGCTGTGGCACTGTGTGGCGTGGGAGTTGGCACTGGTCAAAGCAGGACTCCTGTGGGATGAAAGGCTGACATGCCCTGGCTTGCCTAGGCCCTGGTTTGCTGCATCTCAGGCCCATTCTAGCATGGCAGACTCAGCTTGCTCCTTGCATTCCTCCCACACAAGCTGCCACACTACAGCTCCAGGACAAGGACTTAGCTTCAGTCACATGCAGAAACCAAAAATTTAGGAGTCATCTGACTCGTTCCTCTTTTTCGCTCCCAAGAGTCATCTTCCAGCAAATGCTTCTCAAACCATCGCCTTTGCTCTGTCCTCACAGCCTACAGCCTGAGGTCACTATCATCCCTCTCAGTAGTCTCCTCAGGGGTCCCCACAGCTGCCCTTCTTCAACCCATTCTCTATACTACAGCCATGTAGATGATGTAATAAGCTAAGTTGTGTCACCACAAAATTCACATGTTGAAGTCTTGACCCCAAGTACCTTAGAAAGCCACTCTACATGGAGATAGGGCCTTTTGAAAGGCAACTAAGTTAAAATGAGGCCATTAGAGTAGGCCTTAATTCAATCTGACTGGCGTCCCTATAAGAGGAAACTTGCACACACGGAGTCACCTGTGGCTCACATGCTCAGAGAAAAGGCCACGTAAAAGGCAGCAAGTAGGCCATCTGCAGGCTAAGGAGAGAGGCCTTGGCGGAAACCAGCCCTGCTCCTCCTTGATCTCAGACTTCCAGCCTCCAGAATACAAATTTTGAGAAAACGAATTTCTGCTATGCCACCAGATATTTCTAGAAAACTAATATTTATGAACCATCTACATGATAATCTTGCTTTATGGGAGCCAAAAACTGCCTGCCTGATAGTTGCTGGCTAGCAAATGTGTGGAAAGGTCAACCAGCGGAGTGATAATATGAAGTCTGAATTTCAGTAGCTTTTATATTCTGAAGTTTTAATTTCTATTTGCCAGTTATGGTGTCTTCCTCCTTTCCATCAAAATGAATTGCAATAGAATGTCATGACTGTAAAGCTCCGGATGACTTTGTCCTATGTATATTTCCTGCCTTAGCTCTCTCCCCTGCAGCTATGCTGAACTTCTTTCAGTTCTCAAGCATACTTGGGCCTACGCACAATGTTTCCTTTGCTAGAAGTATCAGCCCCCACCCTTATTACCCACCTACCTTCAGGTATTTGCTGAAATGGCCCTTTCTCAATGATATCTCCATGACTCCTTGACTATGTTAATTTCCCTTTTATATTCCTAAACACAGTTGTCATTACTGACCTCTTGTCTACTGTTTTTTTCCACTACTTCAGAAGCTGTGCAATGGCAGAAACATTTCTAATATATTTCTCTGAATGCCAGCACAGTAGTTGGCACATAGCAGGCCTATAACTAATATTAGTTAACTATAAGACTGGTATTCTCTTTCAATAACCTCTGTTGAGAAATTGAGGCATCAACTGGCACCCTAAAATGCTATATATTCAGTCCTCCCTCCCAGAAGGCTGTAATTTCATTGCTGTCTGTTGCGTCCCAGGAGATGTAGTATGGAGAAAGGAGGGCTATCAACAGACCTAAAAGCTCCTTTCCTAAACCCTGAACCATGAGAGTCAGGGATGTTGTGCAAGCTGAGCATGTAGGATATGTCTGTATTCCAAACTATCTGATGTTCAGAGAGGGTATGAACTAGCCTAGCAAATGCTATAGTGTTTTGAATTGCAGCCAAGATCATTTACAAAAATAATTCTTGGAATATTAAGGGGTATTTTAAAACTAGAAATGTAGTAGGAGGAACACATGTTCAAATAAGAATCTGAAATGTTCCTCATGTTCTGATAAACTTGCTAAAGTGGGAGGTCATAAACTAAATTTTGTTCCATGAAGAAGAGACACAAACACCTCTAGAGTGCTACAAAGGAAGGACTTTACAGAGATGAAATTTTACTTTCTGCCTGGAGAAGCCATCTCCTAAAAGTTTTTCTTTCCTCTGGGATCTTCTGGTTGTGAAGGGTTGACATACTTGACTCCGTGGACATGTTATAGGCCAGGCTATATGGGCAATGACTAAACAGACTCCATTTTACCCTGAGACTCCTAGTTATATAGGAAATGCTTCTCCTTGGGAACACCCTGCCTTTGTACCCATCAAGAGTTGCTTAGCATAACATGTTTGGCAACATAAAATGGCAATTCTTTTATAATGTAAAATTGTTCTCTTTTTGGTTCCTATGTTTCTTGGACGATGTACCATGTCAGCAACGATTGTCCAGATGTTAGTGACCATTCTTTTACTTGTACCTGACTAAGGTCATTTTGACCACTTCCCCTTTTGCTTATGATTTTAGATTTCATGATATTAGTTTGCAATTTTGAATCATAGCAACAGACACTTATGATTGATGTACTGACTTATGGTGTAAAAACCCCTGCAACCCTATGGTCGGGGCCATTCTCCCAATAGCCATTTTTGGGGCGTTGTGTGAGACAGTCAACCAGCTGGCTAATAAAGACTCTCAAATTTGGACTTCTCAGGAGTGATCAGTCTGTTCTTAAGTTACACCCCAAAACAAGGTTTTTCAGGCCTTGAATCAGGATAGTATACATTTTCTTCTCTAAAGAAGGTTGGTCACAGTGGCACACAGTGACTAGGAAGGCTAAGACAGGAGGATTGTGAGTTCAAAGCCAGCCTCAACAATCTAGCAAGGCCCAAAGCAATTTAGTGAGACCCTGTCTCAAAATAGGAAAACATTAAAAGGGCCAGGATGTGGTTCACTGGTTAAGCAACCCTGGGTTCAATTCTGAGTAAAAATTTAAATAAATAAATAAATATGCATATGTATGGATTTTATAGATAGATAGATGATAGATAGATAGATAGATAGATAGATAGATAGATAGATAGATAGATTGATAGAGATAGAGAGAGAACACCAGGCATGGTGGTGCATCTCTATAATTCCAGCTATTTGGGAGGCTGAGGCAGGAAGATCTCAAGTTCAGGCCAGCTGCACAAATTTAGTAAGACCCTGCCTCAAAATTGAAAAAACAAAAATTGAAAAGTACTAGGGATGTAGTGGTAAAGCACCTTTTAGTTCAGTACCTAACAAAAAGAAAATCTTCAATATTCTCTTACCTACCATGAGAGGAAGTCTTTGTTTTCTATATTACCTATGCAGGTCCCTGGCTACCTTTTTTCTGGTAACTACAGTGATGTCTGAGACTCAGGATTCCTGGTCCTGACGTATGAACAATTCCATGTGAAAGTCTTGCTTTACAGGAACTAAAGACTGTCTGCATGATAGTGACTGGCTAGTAAAGGTGTGGAAAGGTCAACCAACAGAGTGATTATATGAAGTCTGAATTTTAGTACTAGTTATATTCTGAAGTTTTAATTTCTACTGGGAAGTTATATTCACTTGAGTTATATTTATCTCATTGAATGAGTTATATTTATCTCATTGAATCCTCAAAATAATCTGCAACAGAATATTAGCTATTAACATGATGATACAAATGTATATTTATTAACTGTTAGTTTATTGACATAGAAAGTATTTATAACATTATTAAATAGAAAAGGTTACCAAACAGAATTAACAGTGTAATTCCATTTTTATAAAAAAAAAGTCTAAATACTTATTTAGATATATATACCAGAACAAAAAGTCTGAGTTGAGTATAATTTTAAAGTTAAGATAAAAGGGTGACATCTGAAACTTAGAGATTTTAAGTTGAAGTAGCCCTCAAAAGAAATGGAGTAGCCCCCAAAAGACCCTTGCCATAATTAGGCCTATTGTCGACAAGATTTTACAAAGCAGGTCAGCAGTATTTCTGCAAAGAACTCAGTGTGGTTTGAAGCTTCCTCTTTCTTGTTTGCACACAAAAGTTGTGATAGAATCTGTCCTCAAGCTTCTTGCTGTACAAAAGATACTCTGTTTTCTTGGTAGAAACTTGTAAAAACTTTGTCTAACGTAACAATATGGGACAAAGAGTAACTGTTATGTTTATTTTCAGGATGACACTCTTCCTTGTTATCTTAAAGTCAAAAACAACTTTGTTAAGAAAGTTGTCACTCTTAGTTGTCTAGTTGCCATTACTAAAAAACTACACCAAGTTTTTTTTAATTCTCTCTTCATTTGTCAATGTCAAAATAAATCCACGTGTAGGAAATTCCTCTTTAGAAATTCAGAAATCATATCACTCATCCCATTTTAGTTTTAGCATTCACTATGTAAATGCAAAATATTTTCCTTATACTAAGTAGTGACTATTTGTCTCACACTGTGAAATAAGAGCACATTTCTTGAAAGCACCATCCTGTAGGCCTTCACTCTCTGCTATGGCAGGTACTGAGCACTTGAAATGCGGCTAGCTCAAGTTGATATGTCCTCTAGGTATAAAACACACGTGATTGATTTTAGAGATTCAGCACCAAAAAAAGGTGTAAAATTCCTCATATAACAATTTCTATAAAACTAAACAAAGAAACTGTAGAACTCAATAACATAATCAATAACTTAGACTCAACAGACATACATAGAATATTCCATCCATCAATGAGCAAATAACTTTCTTCTCAGCAGCACATGGGTCCTTCTCTAAAACAGACCATATATTATGCCACAAAGCAGCCCTTAGTAAATGCAAAAAAATAGAGATACTACCTTGTATTCTATCAGATCATAATGGAATGAAATTAGAAATCAATGACAAAATAAAAAACAGAAACTACTCCAACACCTGGAGACTAAATCATATGCTACTGAATGACGCATAGATAACAGAAAACATCAGGGAGGAGATAAAAAAAATTCTTAGAGGTAAATGAGAATGATGATACAATATATCAAAATCTCTGGGACACTATGAAAGCAGTAGTAAGAGGAAAAATCATTGCATTGAGCTCATTCAAGAATCTTCATCATGTTGGCTTAGGACAAGACTTCCTTAACAAGACCCCCAGAGTGCAAGAAATAAAAGCAAGAATCAATAAATGGGACGGATTCAAACTAAAAAGCTTTTTCTCCGCAAAGGAAACACTCAATAATGTGAAAAGAGAGCCTACAGAGTGGGATAAAATCTTTTCTACTCACACTTCAGACACAGCACTAATCTCCCAAATTTATAAAGAACTTAAAAAACTTTACACCAAAAATACAAAGAACCCAATCAATAAATAGACTTAGGAAATGGGCAGACACTTCACAGAAGATATACAGATGATATATGAAAAAGTGCTCATCATCTCTAGTAATCAGAGAAATGCAAATTAAAACCACCAAGATTTCATTAACTCCAATTAGAATGGCTATTATCAGGAACACAAGCAGTAATAAGTGTTGGCGTGGATGTGGGGAAAAAGGCACACTCATACCTTGCTGGTGGAGTTGCAAATTGGTGCAACCACTCTGGAAAGCAGTATTCCTCAAAAAACTTGGAATGAACCCACCATTTGACCCAGCTATCCCACTCCTCGGTTTATACCCAAAGGACTTAAAATCAGCAAAGTACAGTGATGCAGCTACATCAATGTTCATAACTGCTCAATTCACAATAGATAGATTGTGGAATCAATCTAGATGCTCTTCAATTGATGAATGGATAAAGAAACTGTGGTATATATACACAATGGAATATTACTCAGCCATAAAGAAGAATAAAATTATGGCATTTGATAGTAAATGGGTGGAGTTGGAGAATATCATGCTAAGTGAAATAAGTCAAGTCCAAAAAAAAAGGCCAAATGTTTTCTCTAATAAGTGGATGATGATACATAACAGGGGGGAGGCAGGGGGGACAAGAGAATAATGGAGGAAATTTGGGTGGTGTAGAGGAAAATGGGGCAGGAAGGGGTGGGGGAAGGAAAGATAGTAGACTGAGACAGAGAGTCTTACCCTATGTATATGTGTGATTACAAGAATGATGTGAATCTACATTGTGTACAATCATAGAAATGAAAAGTTGTACCCCATTTGTGTACCAAAAAAAAGAAAAACTGGACCTGCCCCTAAAAGAAAAAAAAATTGAATGAGTTGTTGCAGAGATTTTAAAGAAACCCCTTTGATATATACATAGAAGCCCTCAGAATTTGTTCAAAGCCTATTTTTTAGGAGAAGCATAGATCTTCTAAAAAGATAAAATATTTAGAATTCCTTTGACAAAGATAATGGGTTAAAAAGAAATCTTCCTGTTAGGTGAGAGGAATACAGTGTCTATGGGACCTTTGGTTTTCTATTTTCTTGGGTAATTTGCCTTATTATAAAAAGACATCCAGATTGATTTCAAAAAGAAATACTAATAATAATAATTTCTGTATTGTGGGACCGAGGTTGTAGTTCAGTGGTAGAGCGCTTACCTCACACGTGTGAGGCACTGGGTTCAATCCTCAGAACCACGAAATAATAAAACAAATAAACATATTGTGTACAAAACTAAAAAATATTTTAAAAAATAAAAATAAATAATGAATAATTTTAATAATTTACATATTAAAATGATAATATTTGGATATATTTGTTTAAATGAAATATGCTATTATAATAAATCCTACCTATTTCTATTGACTCTTTAAATGTATCTTATGGTGGCTAGTATTTTTATGGTGGCTAGTATTTCTATTAAATAATACTACCTTGGATTTTTACCTTTAATCCTCGATCAAGAGTAAGACTATCAGACTTTATTCCTGTTTTCTTGGGATATGTTGGCTTCTGATTAAAGAGGATCAACAATGTAGAACTTTCATGAGTAGGGTTAACAAAATGGAGAGCATGAAATCAATGTGCCCCAAAGTTGCTTGTGAGTTCATCTTTCATTTCTCTCCATCTTCATCACCATTACCCTCGTCCATGCCACCTCTGCCTCTTGCCTGGACTAATAGCCCTTCAACAAATGTTGCAGATCCCCTTCAATGCCTACCATGACTCTGTCTTTACCATTTGGATTCTTCATGGCAGATTTCCTTCTGTGGAATCCACTCCCCCTACCCAAAGGTTCTCTCTGTTCATGTGTTTGGCAGAGAAAGTACCAAGAAATTAACATCCCCTGAGAATACCCTTCAATCAAGGATGGACAGAAGTTGACCTATAAAGACGCCACCTCTTCACACTGCAGGAGGCGTGAACCAGCAGTATCTCTTATACACCATTTCCCAGAGCTCCTCAGTAACCCATAGATGTGACTTGTTTACTGATTGCACTATGTTGCTCCTGCCCTTTCCTCTAGAGAGGAAACTAAGTTAATTGTTAGTTAGGAAATTAACTAAGTTAATTGTTCTTACTTTCACTCTCACCCCATAATTCATCCTCTGCCTCAAAAGCTGGACTATCTTTTTAAAGCCATTGCTCTGACCATATCATTTCTTGCTTAAAACCTTTCAATGATATCCACTGTTCGGGAAATAAAGGCCATCCAATATCTTAGTTTCAAGTTTTCTTTATTTCAATTCGGATGGATGTTTTGCTACCTGAGTTCCTTTGGAACACTATAGAGACTCTGCCCCCACTCAGTGGTGCTACACCTCAAAAATTCCAACCCCACATCCAACCAGTTTTCTATGCTATGTGTACACTACTACTACACCTGCCAGTCCCTCCTCTCTCCCTTTCTCCCCATCTGGCAAAAGCATCATGGCTTTCCATCCTCCCTATTCCCCCTAAACCCCCAGCAAAACCACTTCTACTACTCTTCTATTGGCACTCTCAACTCAGCCGGCTTCCTCTCCTGTAACATTACCTTGGAAACCATCAGCCTTGAATATTTTGACAATCTGCTCTGCTGCTCCTACATTCAAGCTTGAAGAAAATGTAACATACTGAACAGAATGTAAAATTTACATGATAAGATATTTTCTCCCTTCCTAAGAGGGTAGACTCACAAATAACTGGTCTCTAATCTCAAACACACCCTTAATACCACTCAATCATTTTTATATGTTTCGTTACTTTCACAGAAAATACTAATCACCAACATTCTGTGTCTGTACATTCTCAGCAGATTACCTTGGGTCTGAGTTTGCAAAGATAAAAATCTACCCAAAGCCTTAATTCTTTAATTCCTATACAAGGCCTGTCTTCTCTACCTGTGCTCCAAAGCCCAACACTGTCACCCCTGAGATTGAACCAGAGTTTAAGTTATTTCATAATCAAGATCTAGGTCAAGTTCCCAGCCGTATCCCTTGCCTCTCCTTTAGAAACATCCTGCCTACAGTTCTGAGAATTTCCAGATATGAAGAAGGTCTGAGATTCAATGCAGTACTTCATATTTAATAAGGCCACTTGCTGGGAGCAGATTCCCAGGACAGAGTCACTTGAACAAAACTGAACTTATATTCCCAAGAATGCTATCATAACAAGGACTGTGCATTAGTCCATTTTCCATTACTTTAGCAGAAGACCTGATTCTAGGTAACTTATAAAAGAAAAGGAGTTTTATTTCACTCACAGTTTTTGGAGACTGAAAGTCCAATCAGCATGGCACCTGCTCTGGGGAGGGTCCCCTGGCTACATCACATCACAGTAAATAGCATCACAGTGGGAGCATGAGCAAGAGGGAAAGATCACATTGTGAGAATAACAAGCCAGAGCATGCTCTTTCATAACCACCCTTTCATGAGGATCCCACGAGAACTACATCAATTCCTTCTAAGGGCAACATCTGCAGTGGCCTCCCACTAAGCTCTACCTCTACAAAGTTCTTCCATCTCTCAACATGGCCACACTAGGAATGGAACTTCCAACACGTGAATGCTAGGGGGGCCAGGGGGCTGGGGGGATACTTAAGTCATATGAAGACCATAGGACCCCCCTAAAGAGGAGAATCTAAGCTATGAACAAAGGGATGAAGTTGAAATCATGAGCCAAAGATTCCAATTAATGGGAAGTCCCAATTAAGAAAGCAAGAGCAGACAGGAAGTAGAAAGCAGCCAATATGGAGGAGAAAGACATGGAACAAATTTTCTCTAAACTATCCTTTGTTCCACCACAAGCATTTTAGTAAAAAATATTGAGAACTAAGTTCAGCGGTTTTGTCCACTCAGATTTTGCAAGCATAGATTTTTTTTTTTTAACTTTTTTAGGCTGGAGTTGTTAGGATGTACCTTAGTGGTAGAGCACATGCTTATTAGCATTCTTGAGATCCAGGGTTCAATCCCAGAAACAAAAATAAATTAATAATTTGTCTAGTTAACATGGAAGCAGCAAATTCAAAAGTGTAGAAATAAAATGGGCATTCAAAGCATATAAAATAAAATTTATTGTAATTACGTGTTTTAGCAAGTAAATAAAACTAACTCTTCAGAAGGAGATTGCATAATCCATGAACTTACAAATTTCTTCTTTACATTCATCCAGAATCCCACATGGGATTGGTAAACTCCTTTCAGAGTTAGGCCTTACAGAACCCTCTGAGGTTTCATAATTATCCATGATTGTCCCTTCCAAACGAAAAAAGGGGGAAGGAATCATTAGGAAGCCTGGGGTCCAGTTGTCACGTGTTGTTTCTGTTTGTTTGTTTAATGTTAATCTTTCAAATAAATGAGCCAGAACTAAAACAAAACAAAACAAAAGACATGGAACAAGATACACATCCAGCATATTGCTCGTCCTCTTGATCACTACACAGCTGACTCCTTTGTTCATTCCAATTCCATTGAACGTCCTTTCTAGACAAGTGGCCTCTCTGCACCACTCCATCTAAGGCGGCCACTTAGCCACTCATCCCATTTTCATGATTTAGTGCTGCCGATAGCACTGCTGTGCTAGCTGATGTCTTGTCTTTATGTACTTGTTTACTGGTTTATTGTCCATCTCTTCCCTCTAAACTGTAAGTTCCATGAGAGCGCAGCTCTTCTTGTTTACTCTGAATCCCCAGTGGCAAGAGTACTGCTTCAAGTACAGTAAATACTCAGCAAATACTGGATAGATAAATCAATTATCAGGAACGCTCTACTTGTTTTTAAAGATCCTCAGATGATTCTGGTTTCAGCCAGCCTGGAAACCACTAGACTAATAATCAAATCTCCTTCCTATGTTATTTTATCAATAAAAAAAGGAATTTGGGTCCGTTTTTCCTCTCTCCCCATTCTATATTTCCTAATTCTATAATTAGTAAAATCCGTAAACAACATATATATTGTAAATTAGTGTTTATTTAATCTCCCCCCAAAAGCAAGCACTAGAGCTAGTATCACCATTAGAGAGCCTAAAATTGAATTCTTCCATAATTCTCCTCAGAAATACTCAGTACTATTTTCATCCCATTAAGTTATTAAACCAATGTTAATTAACTGTTAGGAAACATACAGACTACGTTTGAGGAGTTAACCTCTCTTCTGTGGTTTCAGTGATGTGGCTCTATTCAGTTCACTTTTCATACTTAAAATTAAGTCAGGCAGTTTCAAGGAAAGAACTCACGGAAATGGAAACTGATTTATGTTGTTTTGATATAACTACAATACACACATACAGAAATGCAGAAGCAGATGGTGTTGCTGAGGAGTCTTTAAGCATACTGTTTCTAAGACCTAGAATGGTCTCTCCCAACATTCCTAAGCTATTCAGTTCAGATATTATCTTCTATAATAACTGTAAACATTAAGGGTAATTACTTTGAATTATTTATTTTGCTTTCCCCAATCTCAAACACTGTCTAGGAAGCAATAAATACTCAATAAATGCTTCTTGAATTGCACTGCTCAGATATTCACTCTAGCCCACTGAGCTGGCTGGTGTCCTCTGGTACAACTTACACAATATTAATATAGCTATCATTTATTTAATACTTACCATGTACCAGGTGCCACGCTAAGTCTTTACCTATAACACTTCATTTAATCCCCACAAAAACACTTCAAAGAAATGTGTTATTGTTATTGTTCTTGAGGAAACTGAGATTCACAGGTTATATTCATTCTAAGTATCAGAGTTGAATTTTATCTAGGGTTTTGCTCTCTATCCTATATTGCCTTGTACAATCAATATAGTGCCCACAAGAAGTGCATCAGTATTTTTAGTGTACATTATTTCTGCCTCAACTTCTTTGTTAATGGATAATAGAAACTAGGACAAGTTCTTAAATATCTCTAAGAGAGCTACCCCTAAGGGAGTTTGATGAAAACCTATTGTGATTCACTTAACCTTTCTGTATCTCAGTTTGCTAATCTTCAGAATTAGTAGGTTTAGAACAAATAATACCTCAAGTAGCTTCTGGATCTGTGTATTAACCCAAAGGGTATGAAAACCTGGTAAGAAATCCCTTTTAAAATGCAGTAGCAAGTTTGAAAACTCATCCTTAACCTGCAAAGAAGATCAGTTCATAGGTTGAAGAATATAGCCACAAATGAATTGAGAACTGAAATTTAAGCCTATTTCTAATAAGGGTACAGACTAACAGTGAAAGATTTAAAATTCTGAGTCTAACACAGACTAGGTAATGGTTTTGATTTCCGAGCTCTTCTCCACTGAAGCTGCGTGGTGGTTTTCATGTATTTCTCAACTGACAGTGAAAAGATGAAGAGAAAAGCAAGCAGAAAAGAAATCAGGACACTAAGGTCAGCACAGAGGTAGATCCAAAAAAAAAAAAAAAAATCAGAGTTGAATTGGAGAGAGGAAAATAGGAAATGTAGGACTGAGTTAGTAATGGTTCATAAATGCGTGATCTATATTGTAGTATTTCTTATAATTTGTTCATCTCCTAAGATGTGGTAATCGACTCCATGTTTTTGTTTGTTTGTTTTTGGTTTTGGTTTTGCTTTTGCGCCCTTCTCAACAATTGTTCAAATGCAGATCATTCTGTCTACCTTCATCCTTCCAAACTAAATAATATAAGTCTTTGGCCTGTTCTCTTATAAATGGATTCCATTTTAATATGAGACTCAGTGTTTAAGTTTTTCTTTCTGCTTTTCTCCAACAAGATTAGGTACCTCATTTCTAGATTCTATTTTTGTTCATGTCTGATGTTTACCACATTTTTATGTACCCAACATTGTTAATCCATATGCCCTAAAATGGGACAGAGCCAGTTCATGGTAGGATGACCTAATACAACAAAATAATTTTAACTGATGTTTTAATACCTGAAATTAGTTTATTAGACTTTAGAAAATGACCTTGCTTATGTAATTTTTTAAATTCCCCTTTAAAATGGAGAAACAGTTTGAAGAAGTAATTGCCTCTCTGCTTCCATCTCTATAGCAGTATGTTCCACAGAAAAAGGAACCAGGAAGAGTGAAAAGATTCACTGAATATTTAAATAGTAAGTTTAAGGGTGGGAAGCGGCATCAGTAAGAGGAAAAGCACATAACTTGAAGACCAAGTGTCACCGATTTTTGCCTCTGTCCTTGGAGAGAAGATTGCTGATGTAGAATCACTTTTTTTTTTTTTTTTTTTAAACCAGGGATTGAACTCAGGGACACTCGGCCACTGAGCCAGATCCCCAACCCTATTTTGTATTTTATTTAGAGACAGGGTCTCACTGAGTTGCTTAGGGCCTCGCTAAGTTGCTGAGGCTGGCTTTGAACTCGAGATCCTCCTGCCTCAGGCTCCCGAGTCGCTTGGATTACAGGCGTGTGCCACCACGCCCAGCTGTAGAGTCACTTTGGCTTGCTCAAGACCCTTTGGAATTAAGACAGCTCTGAGGTAAGATTCCCCATGCTATCACCTAGTGCTATCACCTGAATAGACCCTCCAGGATCAGCTTCTTGAGGTTCTATGGCCCTCTACCACAAAAGCAGCTCTGTGTCCCCAAGTGGAAGTGGTGTCTTCCTAAAAGCTACTTGTGCCAATAGGGATCATTACATCAAAGCTGCAAGATAACTCCAAATCTGAGAGCTCTACCTGAAGAGATGGACATCAGGATTTTTCAGAAATCCCTGAGGGTACTCCAAAACTTAGTACAGGTGGTCTGGGGAGGAAAGAAGTGTAGCCTGTAAAAGGGCAAAATGAGGCTCTTACTGACTTTAGTATAAGCAAAGCATAAGCATATGGCTTAAGTATGAGCAAAACACTTGGTTAAAAAATTATTGAGCATTTGCTATGTGCCCTGAAGGAGCTAAGTAATTTTAAAACATTTTCTTATTTAGCCTTCATAAAAATTCATAGGAAGTGTTGGGCATGGTGGCTCATGCCTATAATTCCGGCAACTTGGGAGGCTGAGGCAGAAGGATCACAAGTTCAGGGTCAGCCTCAGCCACTTAGAGAGGCCCTAAGCAATTCAACAAGACCCTGACTCAAAATTGAAAATTAAAAGGAGAGAGGATGTGACTCAGTGGTAAAGTGCCCCTTGGATTCAATTCTCAGTATGATAAAAAATAAATAAAAAAGCAAACAAACAAAAAAAACACCCCACTTAAAGAGTTAGTTAAGAAGTCTGCAGTCACTGAGCTGAAAAGTAGTAGGGGTAAAATCCAAACCCAGGACTATGGAACACCAAAGCCTAAACTCTGCCCCATTAATTTATATTCAAGTACTTTAGAAACCTTCTTAAAAGATATTTAAGAATGAAGAATCCTCCTGGTTATGTACTATAAATCGAAGTTCCTAGGAAACTTTATAAGATATTCAGAATCACTTTGATATTACTCAAGTTCTACAGTATTTTCAGATGCCTTTCCAGAGTTCAGCCACACAATTAAAGAAAGAAAACTTTCCTAAAATTCAGTTTCCCATAATCACATACACTAAGAGATCCCCACACACACACACACACAAAGCACAAACACATAAACATGATACATACACCATTCAGCAGATAAACACAGACTACAGACATATATCCAAGATCACACAAATATACCACAGATATACATATATAGACCCCACACCAAAGAGACATATACCGAAACCATATACCTACCTGCATGCACACAAACACACTAGACACACGAAAGAACAAAGGCATGTTCACAGATACATACTCACTCACCTTTACATACACACACAGACACACACACAGTATTGGGAAATTATGTTTCTCCCTGGCTACTCAAGCCCCAGTATCTATCCAATTTCCACTATGTGCATCATCTCATTCATATCTCACCTCCTACTGCTGTCATTTCTCTCTACCTCACTCCATTTTCAAATAGGGAACACAAACTCTTTTCCTTTGATTCCCCAGAACAACCATCAACACAATTGTGGATTAATGGGGGAAATGGAACATTACATTATATCAAAGCATAGCAAAGAGGAAAATTGAGCATTAGACCTTCCTATATTTACATCCCCTGTGTCTTTTCTGCTTTTCAGAATATCTCATTGACTTCTGTTCTTCAGCCCCCTAACCTCCTGCTGGATTTTTCCTGTGCCTCCTCTCTTAAGACCATGGCCCCTACCCCACCCTTTCCTCGAGGTCTCTGGACCTTCGCATGATCTCTTTCTCTATTGCTATTCATTCCATACCTTTAGACTTCACTTTTCATTCACAAAGCAGACAACTAAGATATTTTACTGAAGAGAGGAACTTTTTTCTATTTTAGAGGAAAATTTCACAACTCCCTTAGAAGGCAGCATTAACTTAAGTCAGTTGTGGTTTTATATAACAATTATTCTATTTCTTTTCTCTTTATATTCTTACAATGTTTTTGCCTAGTGAAAAAAAATGCATTAGTTATTACCCAATTTATCAAAAACCAGTTTGTTGATATGACTCTGTTAAAATAGCTATTTCCAAAACATTCTCGAGTTTGTATTTGTGATCCTACAGGAACCATTACTCAAGAATTGGATGCGTTAGATATTTTGATATTTAGATTCTCTGATTCATGGAGCATTATCAATTGCCAATTTTTAAAGATTTAATGTAAAACTATGGTAAGGTTCCCCAACTGTCACAACAAAGGTAGAATATGTTTGTGATAAAAGAACTTTAGTCAGTTTAAACTTCACTTTATCTTCTGCTTAAAAATTTGCCTCACAGTCTTGTGAGGAAAAAGATACGATTTTTATGCACTAAAACGGATTCTAGATAAATGTGAGTTTCTCGACTTCTCTCCTTCTCTCCCCAAGTGAGAAAGAACTACTCCTGTATCCTATAACATACTTTCCTGTTTTGTTGATGATTTCTAAAGACACTTCACATTCTTGTGGTGCCCTACAGCTCTCATATGAAGATTGCTGTTACCCACCAAGTATCAGAATACTAGATAACAGTATTTACTAGATATAGTTAGCTTGTAAGGGAAATCTAATTATGGCAACTCCTAATTTGCATCAGCTGCTGCTATTTTTGTTTTTCAAGTTTATTTCATTAGCAACTTTTGTCCCTGTCTCAAGCAAGTCTTAGTCAAATAAAAATGATTCTGAACTGCCTTACTCAAGAAGTTTGTTTCTATCAGGAAGGGTCAGACTTCTGGTTAATGTCCAAATAGAAGATTTTTTACCCTAAATTGATTACTTACCAAATGTCAAAAAATTCCAATCTTTTTTTTTCTCTTTCACATTTATTTAATCTGTAACATTTCTATTTTTTTATGCTCAGATTGATCTTAATTCTACATACAACACAAAAGTATACACCTTAGAAAAACATTGTTTGTATTATTATAGAAATAATAGGCTTGCCATTATTAGAATATTGTCATTTTGATTATTACTATGCAGAAATCACTACTTTAATTACTACATTTAATCTTTTCTTTTGCTTTTTTTTTAACTGTTTCTCTCTCCATAGGTAATTATGAATCTGAGCAACTCTACTGATGACCTGATCAACACCTCTACTTTAATAAGAAATAGCACCCACTTTTCAGCTTCTGCCTCAGAAATTATTATTGCCCTTTCTTTGTTCATGTCATTTATAATCGGTATCATCACCAATGGCCTCTATCTGTGGGTGCTAAAATTCAAGATGAAAAAGACTGTCAATACTCTCTTGTTTTTTCATCTCATCCTCTCATATTTTATTTCATTATTGATTATGCCATTTTTTGCCATCTCCTATCTTCAGGACCATTACTGGATCTTTGGAACAGCATTGTGTAAGGTCTTCAATAGCATTTTGTCTCTGGGGATGTTCGCCTCTGTTTTCCTTCTCTCCACCATCAGTCTGGATCGTTATCTTCTGACTCTTTACCCAGTGTGGTCCCAGCAGCACCGAACACCACGCTGGGCTTCCAACATTGTCCTGGGAATCTGGATATCTGCCATTGCCCTCAGCTCACCCTATTTGGTTTTCAGGGAGATACATCATGACCATAAAGGAAAGGTGACCTGCAGAAATAACTATGCTGTGTCTACTAACTGGGAAAGTGAACAGACGCAAACCTTAAGGCAATGGATTCATGCAACCTGTTTTATCAGCCGCCTCTTGCTGGGCTTCCTTCTGCCTTTCTTCATTATCATCTTTTGTTACAAAAGAATAGCCAGCAAGATGAAAGAGAGGAGCCTGTTGAAATCCAGAAAACCCTTCAAAGTCATGATGACTGCCATTATCTCTTTCTTTGTGTGCTGGATGCCCTACCATGTACACCAGGGCTTAATTCTCACTAAGAACCAGTCACTCCTTTTAGAGTTGAGTCTGATACTTACAGTGATGACCAATTCTTTCAATACTGTCTTTTCTCCCACACTCTACCTATTTATTGGGGAGAATTTCAAAAAGGTTTTCAAGAAGTCCATTCTCACTCTGTTTGAGTCAGCATTCAGTGATGATTCTTCTGCAGAAAGGACACAAAACCTAAATTCAGAAGTTAAAATATAAATTCTAAATCCTTAAACATGAACTCTGCGACCTATACCACTAGAACTTTATATACTATACTCCCTATATAGACATTAGGTGACATTAGTTTGTACTATAGTTGAAATCTGTGAATATTAAAAGGTCTCTAAGGGAACAAGAAATAGGTCATATTGCAAATGTGAGTTTAATCTCTTTTTTAATCGTGGAAAAATATAGGTAACATAAGATTTGCCATTTTCACCATCTCATTTGTATTAGTTGTATTCACAATGATGTACAACCATCATCACTATTTCCTAAAATTTTCCTCACTCCAGAGAAACTCTGTACCCATTAAGTAATAGCTCTTCATTCCCCCAACCCCAGTCCCTAGTATCCTCCAATCTGCTTTCTGTCTCTATGAATTTACCTAGTCTAGATATTCTTTATGAGTAAAATCATATAATATTTGTCCTTTTGTGTCTGACTTATTTCGCTTAGCATATTTTATTTTTTAATATTTTTTTAGTTGTAGATGGACACAACACCTTTATTTTATGTATTTATTTTTAGACCCAATGACTTTCATGTGCTAGGCAAGCGCTCTACCACTGAGACACAAACCCCAGCCCTAGCATAATGTTATAAAGGCTCATTCATCTTGCAACATGTATCTGAACTTCATTTCTTTCTTTGTCTAGCTTATATTCCATTGTATTATGTACCACACTTTCTAAATACATTAATCTGTTGGACACTTGGGCGCTTTCCGCCTTTTGAGTAATGCTATTATGAACAGTTGTGTGCAAGTATCTGTTGGAGTCCTTGTTTTCAACTATTTTAGGTATGTATGTAAGAGTGGAATTACTGGGTCAAATGTTAATTCTATGTTTTACTTTTCTGAGAAACCCTCAAACTTTTCAGTGTGCACCATGTTACATTCCCACTAACAATGTAAAAAAGTTTTAGTTTCTCCACATCTTCACAAATACTTGATATCTTCCTTTTTAAAATGATAGTCATCCCAGTGGATGAAAGTGATATCCATGTGATTTTTAACCTTTGATTGTAAAAACTAGGAATATTAATTTCTAAAGGCCAAAAATATCCATGAATTTGAATTTTCTCTCTTAGAATCCTAGAGCAACAGACAACATAGGTTTTTATATATTAATGTTTTAAGTATCATGACATTTTAAGTGTCTCTTTTTAATATTTAAAGATTATCTGCCTTCAAATTATGAGACTAAGATAATTATAATGTTTAAGAATCTGTCATAAGCTGGGGTTGTATCTCAATGGTAGAGCACTTGCCCAGCACATGTGAGGCACTGGGTTCCACCCTCAGCACATTAAAACAAATAATAAAATAAAGATATTGTGTTCATCTATAACTAAAAAATATTTTTTAAATAATCTGGGCTGGGGTTGTGGCCCAGTGGTAGAGCACTTGCCTGACGTGTGAAACCCTGGGTTTAATCCTTAGTAACACATGAAAGAAAGAAAGAAAGAAAGAAAGAAAGAAAGAAAGAAAGAAAGAAAGAAAGAAAGAAAGAAAGAAAGAAAGAGACAAAACTTCTCTAAAAAAAAAAAAGAATCTGCTGGGCGTGGTGGCGCACGCCTGTAATCCAAGCGACTTGGGAGGCTGAGTCAGGAGGATAGCGAGTTCAAAGCCAGCCTCAGCAACTTAGCGAGGCCCTAAGCAACTCAGTGAGACCCTGTCTCTAAATAAAATACAAAATAGGGCTGGGGATGTGGCTCGGTGACCAAGTGTCCCTGAGTTCAATCCCTGGTTCCAAAAAACAAAAAAACAAAACAAAACAAAACAAAAAGAATCTGTCATAGTATATTTCATTTTAAATATTAATTTATTTTCCCTAGTTTTTAAGTTTTGCTTCAAGCGTTTTGTAATCCATTAAAGCATACATAGGTTATGTAGGACCACATATAATTGCAAACTTTTTTATTTAATTTAGTTGTTGTGTTAGCTCTCTCTCCCTATGATAACAACCTGAGACAAATCAACTTATAATGGGGAAGGTTCATTTTGACTCATGGTTTCAGAAGTTTCAGTCAATGATCAGTTGACTCCATTGCTTTTGGTCCTGTAGAGAAGCTAGCTGCTCATTGTGGTGGAAACACACGGCAAAGGAAACTGCTCACCTCAAGGCAGCTGAGAAGCCAGGAGAGAAACAGAAGAAGCATGGAGGGTTCCAACATTCTCTTTAAGGGCACACTTCCAATGACCTAACTTCCTCCAAGTAGCCCCCCTCTTAAGGGTTCTACCACCTCCCAATAGTACCTAGGCTAAGGACCAAGCCTTTAATACAAAGGCCTTCAGGGGACATTTCAGATCAAATTATAGCAGTTAGTTTTTTCATCAATAAATAGATGTTAATCAATAGATAGTTTGATCTATCCCAAATCAAATGAATTATCCGTTTAGTTCAATTGATACACAATGGAAATAGGCCACAACCTACACTCAATCCCTAAATGTTCCAGCTATCTTTCTACAAATCATTCCAAACCACAAGCAAATATCATCCTACCCAGAAATCCTCATAATTAATTATAAAGAGTTTTAAAAAGAAAGGGAAATTTACCTTTGTGGTTAATGTTTTATACAGTGAAAGTGACAGTAGTCTGATGTCCTAGGATTCCTGCCATTTGACATGGTATCAGGGCAACTGATAACAAATACCATGGCACCTGGACAATTGGGAATTGATCTGTCTCACTGAGACTATGACAAAAAGCTTTGCATAGCTGAACATTTTAATTCTTGGACCCCTTTTTAGGGGCTAGAGGTTGAACAGTTTTCTCAGAGAGGGAGGATTGGAACTGATGGCCAAATTTTGACTCTGAGGGGGCCCTGAAGTGGGATGCAAAAGGTGCTTCTTCCTTCCACACCGTCTCCAATTCCTGACAAGTCCATAGAATTATTATGATGCCAGACTTAAGAAGAAACTCATTGAATGGAACTTAGAACCTTTGCAACAAGAATTGTGCCTTGAAAACCTAGCAACTGCATAAAGTGCCTTTTATCTCCCTCCTTAGATCTGTTACTATAAAATAAGAAACACGCACTAGAATGTGAATTTTGTGATGTGTTAACCCTGTGCTGTCTGTGCTACCTTACAGTGATCTGTGTAAGCTTTACCTTTTCATGAGGTCTAATTCCAGGGCTCTTTTTTGTGTTTTGTTTCATTTCTCTACAGATTACAAACTCCTCCAGGACAGAAAGAAGTTTCAGTATTTCTTTTCTATAATATCATACACAATTGGTATCAAATAAAAGATATTTAATGAAAGTTGCATAGGATCATCACAGTATGTAAAGCACTACATAAGTATATTATCAATCATTTTATATTAAAGGTCATGTAAGGAAATCATGCATAAACTTAAGAAATTCCCCCCAAAGGTGTTTTTTAAATTATGCAGATACTTTTATTGTATATATATTAAGTACGCAGTTTTAAAAGATTGAAAATTCTACACTCTAGAACATGAGAAGACAATAAATAAAACAAAGATATGTAAATGTCACAAACTTTAGACCAAGTATGTGATCTTCACATTCACATTACATATGTAGTTCAATTATTCTTTTATAGTTCATTTATCTGAAACTGTAGAGTAATTTAGGGTATATGCCACTTAAGTGTTAGTTCAGGACTTTAGAAAACAAGTTTATTGGTGGTGTTTATTTATGGGTAGAAGAAAACAGTTCACTGTAACTATCATGTCTCAGGGGACATGATTTAAGGGAAGAAAGTGTATTATTTATTTTAGAAATGCTACCTACATTGGAATGACACTTCTTAAATTTAAATTCCTTCCTGAACTCCACTCTAATATAATTTATAAACTCTCAAATGAAGCCATAGAAGTTAAAATTTTAACATAATCTAGCTATAAAAGGAAGTCACGCTAGATTTAAAGTTTCTAATATTCACTAAATTTGGCACTTTTTTCTTATACAAAGCACCTTCTCTTAGAAATGGGGTATTTAGTTAAACTATCCTTTATTATGACCTCAGCTACAATGAAAAGACAGAGGTCTACAGACTGCATATGCAGACTCTATCAACAGATGAAAAGTAATAGTGAAGAACCATAGACTGTTCAAGGGACCCAACATGGTAACATTCTAGAGTCTGGGTAACATGAATTTGGTAGAAAAGCAACCTAAATCTTATATGTGTTTATATTTGAAGGGAGTTGCTCTACACATTACAATTACAATTGGGACTTTTTTTTTTTTATGGTGCTAGGGATTGAACTCAGGGCCCTCAGGCATGCTAAGAACACACTATACCACTAAACTCTAGTCCCAGTCCCAATATCTCATTTTCATACTAATTAAATAAAGGCAAAAAATATTATCAGCATTCCGTTTAAAGGCAAAGAGGTACATCATAAAGTTTTAAAACACGTCAACATTAACAACACACTTTTATCTAGAACACCTCATTTCCTGATGATGCATCATTACTGTACTCATATTTAGTAAAGTGAACAAGCTACCATTATGACAAAACCTATTTATATTTAAGGAACATGAAAAACAAACTTACAAAATTTACGTATGTTAAAGAAAAGCTCAGTCTGTGGACAATGACAAGGCAGGATTAATTTTCTGATACACAGAAGAACAGCTCCTGTAACACAAAGGTTAGTAAAGAAGCTCACCACCACGAATACCTACTTACCCAACTGCAGGCCGAAGGGAAATAGAAAGTCACACAAAACAAAGGAAACCAAGGAATAATAAAAACCCTCATTCCTCAATGGAGCTTTATTTCTTTTCTATATCAGTCTCAGAGTACATAGGGCACAGAGCTGCATTAGGGCGGCATACGACAGCATCAGTTTTACCTCCCAGCTCTGACGGCTGTTCCAGTGAAGACAGACAAGGACAAGGGTCTTTTAACGTATCTGGTAATTTAGAAGCCTTCTCTTGAAGACGTTGAGAACGTCTCACTGGTGTTAGAAACTTCAGCTCCTTAAATGCAGAATTCGATTTATCAAGTTGCATCTTCTTTTTTACATTTTGCAAGTATGGTGTAGTAGATACATTATATTTAATTAAGCAACTTGCTATAGTTTCTGTATCCAGGTTTTAACATCATTGGTTGGATCTTTCGTTTTGTCGCCTCACTCTTTTTCATAATCTTTAAATACTGCATTCCTATGATGTTTATTGTCCACTTCTGGTTTTCCTGGCTCTAGATTAACACCTATGTTTTCAGTGTTGACTTCTTGAACTTGTTCTTTGGATGCATAAGCCTCAATATTTTCTTCCAAATTAACTTTTTCTCGACTCTTCATTGTTAGAATATCCACAGTGACATGTTGCATCTCTTCAATAGGCTGAGCCTTGCTAGAATAGCCTTCTCATACATTAAGATAATATTTTCAATAGGACTTATGATTGATTCAATACATACAAGGCATACCCAGTATTTTACAAGTTTTTTGTCCTCTGGAATTTTTTTCTTTTTCCTTTTCTTTTTTTTTTTTTTTTTTTTTTGTGGTGCTGGGGATTGAACCCAGGGCCTTGTACTTGCAAGGCAGGCACTCTACCAACTGAACTATATCCCCAACCCTTGGAATATTTTTAATTAGGTCATTCAGTGTAACCAATATTTCTTCTTTTGAACATCCCTTATTAATCAGGTTCAGGCATTCAGAAGTTGTCATGTTTACTTTTTCAGTAAATAATCTTTTTTGATCTTCTTCTGCCATGGCAGTCCAAAAGACCCAATTGGTGTAGGATTACCTGAGGACATAGAGCTCAGGCATTTCCATTTCTTCAGGCATTAAGGGAAGAGGCATTTCCTCTTCCTCTTTCCTTAATTGGTCTGATCACAAGCCTAGCATGAGCATAATCAGGAGCTTAACATGAGGCTGTTAACAGCTACTGGCAATTTGTAATTAGCAAATGTCTGCTATATATGCTTGCTTGTTTCACATTAAACTCGAGCCTGTGTCCACGAGAACGTGAGCTCCCAGTGTGGTGTTAGCACCATCACACTCATCCTCCTTAGTCCCACAGGCCGCTCCTGTTCCATTTCACAACAACAGGACCGCCCATCTATTTTGATCAAGTGAGAATCATTGCATTGTGGGCCTTTAAGAGAATAGGAGATATAAAAGGAAAAGGACAAAAATTAACAAATGTAGTTCAAGGTCCTCAAGAGCCATTCCTTACATTCCTCCTGAGGGTCCAGGAAGCTGTGGATAGGAGAGTAGATAACCCCGAGGCTGCTGAAGCATTAGCAAGGGACCTTATATGGGAGGGATACAAAAAGGAATTCAGGCAAGCTCTTGCCCCATTTAGAAGCAGCACGTTGGATGATTGGGTATTAGCAACTAAAGATATTACTGGAGATGAGGGAAAACACCAGTGAATGGCTGCTGCAATAGCTCAGGGAATAGTCCAAGCACACGCGGCTACTCCAAAAAGGCAAGCTGGATGTTGGCACTGTGGACAACAGGGCCATTATAAACATCAATGTGCTAACTTAGGGGTTTCCATGGGCACCCCTAAGGGTCTCCCTCCCTCTAAATGTCCTAAATGCAAAAAGGAATTTCACTGGGTCAAAGATTATAAATCCAAATTTGATGCTGATGGAAAGCCTTTAAACTCCCAATGGGGCGCCCTCCAGCCCCAGTAAAGAGGAATCATTTACCTAAAGTTCATTGGACCATCCCTGTGCTAGTCCAACAGCCGACACTATGTCTTAAAGTCAATGGCAAATTATTCAAAGGAATGATAAATTCCGGAGCAGAAGTGACCCTATTAAGGGCAGAGGAAATCCCACAGGACTGGAAAACCATTGCAGGTCCTAACATGCAAGGGGTAGGAGGACTCCAACCCTCTAGGAAACTTGGAGACCCTGACACATGGGTAGACCCAGATGGAGAAACAGGGCATTTTCAACCCCTGGTAGTGGAAGGTATTGTTAACAATTTATGGGGAAGGGATCTATTGAAACAAATGAGGACCCATATAACTACAGAAGGTCCAGAAATTTTTGAAGACATAATTGAGCATGACAAATGTGGAGCCTCAAGCCAAGTAGCCCCTCTATCAGTGGGAGTTATCCCACTGGCTCCAGTTCCCTTACAATGGGACACTACTCCTGCTATGAAGCATTGGGCACCCCATAACAAATTTACCGAGGTGCCATTGGTGTGTTGGAGAGACCCACTTACCCTCACTTGGAAAGGCCCCCATCCCCTCTTAACCCAAGGACGAGGGTTTGCTTGTGTTTTTCCACAGGATTCATCAACGCCTATTTGGGTGCCTGCGAAGGGTGTCCGACCATTCCTAAGAAGCAGGCCCCTCGACACCCTTGAGGACTCCAAGAGGGTCCCAACCATACCCACCAGTAGCTCAAATGAGGAATTTATCACAGGAGGAGACACAACCATCCAAACGGCCGTCTCAACAATGGTGGGGCCCTAGTTAGGGCAATGCCCCCCTTTTATCAATTAAAAGAGTTTGTAATCAAGCTCAAACTCTCGTTCCTCCCAGGGAACAAAACAATCCAGCTATGCTCAAATGTGGTTTTGTTGTTTGTGGGCCCTGCTCTAAAAAGAGAATTCTTCTTCCCAGCCAGTCCTCTAACTTACAATGAAAATGCTGACTTTTCCCCTAATTCTGGTACAAGAAAGTACTTTTTCTTCCCAATCCTAGTCCATGGCTCACTACCCTAAGTTTACCAATTCTTGGGCCATTAATATTTGTTCTTCTTATCCTTTGTTTTTTGTTTTTTTCTCACAAAATGTTGCAAGTCTTTCTTACAGGTTCAAATCAACAGTTTGAGCAGATCTGTGGCTATGTTTGTGAGCACGGAGCCCCAGCATACCTGCCTGCAGGACAGAAACCCTGTGTACTTGGAGGCTCGACCATACCAGCATGCCTCCACCAGACAAGCAAGAAAGACCAAAAGGAGTAATAAAACTCCCAGACCTACCCCCTCTTACATTAATAAGTCAAGATTGGAACAACACTGATAATGGTGGTAGTCAATGACGGGTAAGATCCCCAGAGGGGACAACCTAAGACAGACACAGCCATTGGAACATTGTGCAATCTAGGCAAGGGTGACCAACGGCTGGTAGTCAATGACGGGTAAGATCCCTGGAGGGGACAACTTAAGACAGGCACAGCCGAAATCACCTGGCCAGAGTACACATGCCTGAACAAATAAAAGAAAAGGGGGAATTGTAGGATTACCTGAGGACATAGAGCTCAGGTATTTCCTCTTCCCTTAATTGGTCTGATCATGAGCCTAGCATGAGCATAATCAGGAGCTTAACATGAGGGTGTTAACAGCTACTGGCAATTTGTAATTAGTGAATGTCTGCTATATATGCTTGATTGTTTCACATTAAACTCGAGCCTGCGCCCACGAGAACCTGAGCTCCCGGTGTGGTGTTAGCACCATCCTCCTTAGTCCCACAGGCCGCTCCTGTTCCACTTTACAACAAACTGGTTTTTCATTTTATTCCTCAGAGGTGGACTGGGTAGCTACTGAGTTAGGGGGCCTTTTCAGTGCTTGTCCTTTGCCAGTTTTCCACTCATTCAACAAGCTATTCTCTCTTCCACAGTTTCTTTGGGCTGAGCTGATCGTTCAACAGTTGCTTTGGTATAGTATGTCTTCACTGGCCAATGTTTTTTGACTTATCTGTCAAGTTTGGTATTAGAAGATGAAGCATACCTGGCTATAATTTCAGATGCTATGCTTCTTGATAGCACCCTATTTCTTTTTATGTCCTGAGAAGAACTGGTTTTAACACTAGATAAAACCGTTTTTGGTTGCAATAATTCTTTTCCATGAGGCTTTTCAGATTTTAACACTAGCAGGGGTCTGGCTGATGCCTTGTTTCATGGTGTCTTGGGTGTTACTGTAGTAACTTCTAATAGGAGGTCACACAAGTTGTGAGTTCTGAGATTTAGTGTTCACAAATTTAGTGCTTTCAAATTTAGTAGTAGCAGTTGTATTTGAGGCTATATTCCTTCTCATTGTTACATTGGTGGTGTTTACAGATTCAGGCTTTGTGGTTTGGGAGACAGTAGTTGAAAGTTGCTTTGTTGTTGCAGAACTCTCATTTCTTACTTGTAAAGGCTTTCTAAATAAATTAACCTTAGGTTGAACAATTTGGCCACAATGAGATCCAAGCACAGGTTTGTTGGGCATGTTAGCATCTTGGTTTGGTTTTGCTGCAGGCATTGGTTTCTTTTTACTATTGTTCTTATTGTTTTTAAGGTGAAATGCCTGGCTTAATGTCATATTTTAAATTTTGGGATCACCTTTAATCAGCTGCAGAGTCTGAGTGCTAACCTGAAAATCATGTAGTTGAATTTCCATAGTCGAATTGGTTAATTCATTAGAAGGTTTTAAAGGAATATTATTTTTCCCCCTTGTAGTATTATTTGTGCTCCCTATAGGTATTTTGATATTTTCTTTTCTCTTCTTTTCTTGTGGTGTTGGGGATTGAACCCAGGGCCTTGTACTTGTGAGACAGGCACTCTACCAACTGATCTATATCCCCAGCCCTTGATATTTTCTTTTTTTTTTTTTTTTTTTTGTACTGGGGATTGAACCCAGGGGCACTCCACCACTGAGCCACATCTCCAGCCCTATTTTGTATTTTATTTAGAGACAGGGTCTCACTGAGTTTCTTAGGGCCTCGCTAAGTTGCTGAGGCTGGCTTTGAACTCGCCATCCACCTGCTTCAGACTCCCGAGTGCTGGGATTACAGGCATGTGCCACCACGCCCGGCGATATTTTCTTTATCAGTCACTTTTGTTTTCAGTTTCCCAGAATTTTTGTCTCTTCTTGGACTTGGTCCTCAGACGTCATCACTCTTTGGGCTCTCTGTACACTGACTGGGCCTTCTGACTCAGGGGCAGCTGCAGGTCCCTGGGCCCTGCCAGGGATACAACTCTGCCTCTGTATCACCACCATTGCCTCACACTGAGCCTCACACTGAGCACACAACCACAAGCTTTCGCCTTTGACAGCCACTGGCCGCTGCCCATTCCCACATGCATTTTGTAACCTCCCATAAAACTATGGTTATAGTTCTGTTGATCTCATCAACCTCCTCACTATTTTGAATTCTCAGAACCCAAGAGGTTTATAAACCAAAAAATTAGTGGCTTTGCATGGTAGAACTGTTACATGGAGACAGTGTTTCAATACAATGTGCCTATTAGCATCCAATTATATAAACCTGCTTTGTTTTTATTAGCATCATACTGGCTCAAAAACAGAAAATAGGGGTGATTAGAAATGTGCTTCAAATGCTAACTCAAGTTCTTTTCCTCAAGAAATGGCTCTTTTGTTTCAGTTAGATGAATAGGCTTCTCAGTGGTTAACATGTGAATTAGGTTTGTGTACGAGATAAGATGGTCTCTACAAGGCAAGGAGTGCACATTCCTGAGAAACTAGGGGCAACAATTATTTACTAGTATACTGTATATACCTGGCACCACTGTAGAGCCCGGGGATACAGAAGTGAATAAGGCATAGTCCCTGTCCCCAAGGAGTTTAAAGTCTGCTGCTTCTATTCTGTATTCACCTCCATGTTATAATCATTGGGCATAGTTTTCTAAAATTCCAATGTTTAGGACTTTTCCAAACCATTTTAAACCTTATCTCTAGGGGGCACGACCCAGGAATCAGCATTTTAAAAAGTTCTCCAAATTAAAGGGCAACCAGGAGAGAAAACCTCTGTTTAGAAGAAAAGAAAAAAGACTAAAAAAGTAGTTGCAGTACTAAAAAAATAAGTTCCATGTTGGGGGTATTAAGAGAATGCCCCTCAACCCAGCCTTCCAGTCAAAAAGCTTTCTGAATGAGGGACCATCTGGCAGATCCTGTGGAATAGTAGTTGGCATGCAAAGGAGAATAGTTCAATGTAGGGAGCAGAATGCGTAAAAGCCCAGGAGGGAAAGAGAGTACAGACTATAACACAACACTACTCAAACTTCAATATGCAAATGAAACACTTAATGATCTTATTAAAATGCTGGTTCTGATTCAGTAAGTCTGGAGGAGGACTAAGATTCTGCATCTTTAAGAGTCTCAAGGGATTTCATTGCTGCTGGTCTAGCACAGCAAAAAAGTATAATTGGAACATAGGCCTGAGACACAGGCTGGTGAAAATGAGCTGGAAAAGTCCACCAGGACTAGATCCTGAGAGTCTGTGCTAAGGGGTTTGAACCTGATCCTGGACTTCATATTGAAGGTATTAGGAAGTCACTGATGGGTTCTTAGTCAAAAAGTGATAGAATCAGATGGCATTTTAGAAACATCACTGGCTGCTGTGATAGAAAGAGGTCAAAACTGGAGGACTCAGTGGTAGAGCATGAGTTTAGCATGCACAAGGACCTGGTTTCCGTCCGCCGGCACTGTAGAGTCCTGTAAATTCTGTTGGTTGAGAGGTAGCAGAAAAGGGGAAAGTTGAGAATGATTCCTGTATCAAGAAGTGTTCTTTGTTGCGAACAGTGGATTTTATTTTGACTCTTTTAACCAAAGACTGATTAGTTAAAAGATATTAAGTAGTTTATAGAATTATTGGGATAGTCAAAGAAATACTTAAGACTAAGTTCCCTGGAATAATACTGTTTTAGCCAAGTTTTTCCTTACTGTGACCAAAGAAAGACCTGACAAGAACAACAAAGAGGAGGAAAAGTTTATTTGGTGTTCACAGTTTCTGAGGTCTCATCCATAAATAGCCAACTCCATACCTCTGGATCCAAGGTACACCATGGCAGAAGGTATAGCCGAAGAAAGTAGCTCAGGACATGGCAATCAGGAAGCAGAGGGAGCTGTCCTCACCAGGGAATATAAACCCCAAGACATGCCCCTAGTGACCCACCTCCTCCACATCTTACCTGCCTGCAGTTACTACCCAATTAATCTACTGATTAGGTCACAACTCTCATAACCTAATCATTTTACCTCTGAAAATTCTTGCACTGTATCACACATGAGATTTGGGGGGACACCACATATACAAACCATAACAAATAATTAAAACATGCTACAAAACCATTCAGATTAGAAATATGTCACTGGTGTTTTCTATTTCAGAAAAAAATGCCAACTGTTGCTTCTGCTACCACTGAACCCAGCAGCCTGGTTTTACTGCAACTGCTACTTCCACCAACATCATTTCTGTATCAGGTCTTGAGTGTCCCCATCCCTGAAAGCTCTGCCAATAAGAGTCTTATGCAGAGCCTGTTTATTCACATTACTCACATCCGAATTTAGTTTTGCACGAGAATATTTTATTCGCATGCCAGCATCCCAGCTGCAAAGAAGACTGGAATTTGAGTTTTGATTCTACATGGGTGAGAAGGGATTACTCATAATGTGGGAATTTCCCCAAATATATAAGCTATTCAGATGATGATGAATCAAATATGAAAAATATGCACATTCTGTCTTGGGAGACAGATGGTAGTGGCATTTTCAGAAATAAAGAATAAGAGAGAGAGAGAGAATGAACAGATGACAGGAGAAAGGGAGGGGGGAAAGGTAAATCTTAGACTTATGAATTTTCAGGTGCTTGAGGGATACATCATCCAAGTGGGTTCTCCAATAGGTATCTGGTTATAAGGATTGTGTTAATCAGTTTTCCATTACCATAACAAAAGATCTAAGATAATCAATTTTAAAAAAGGAAAGTTTTGGGATATCCATTCATTCCCTGTTGTTTTGGGGCCTGTCGCAAGGCAGCACATCATTGCAACAGCACATGGCAGAGGAAGCTGCTCACCTTGTAGCAGCCAGGAAGCAAAAAAGAAAGAAAGAAAGAAAAAGAAAGAAAGAAAGAAAGAAAGAAAGAAAGAAAGAAAGAAAGAAAGAAAGAAAGAAAGAAAGAAAGAAAAGAGGAAGGAAAGAAGGAGAAAAGAAAAAGAGAGAGAGAAAAACAAACAAAGGTGGATCCTGGATCCCACTATTCTCTTTCAGGACATGCCCCCAAAGACAGGACTTCTTCCCGCTGACCTTTCAAAGGTCCCACTACCTCCCAATAGCACCATGAGGGGGTGCTAATGCTTTAACACATGGGCTTTTAAGGGACTTTTATCCAAACCATAGTAGGATCTAAAGTTCAAGAGATAAATCTGCGCCCTACAAGACTTCAGATCCCTTGCTTCAATTAGATTGCTTAGTTGTCATCTCTCCAAGAGGCTCTGTTGAAAATGGCACTTTCGCACTGTTCTTCATCACTTGCAGCCCTTATCACTTATCACTATTAATATTACATTAGATATTTGTTCATTTGTGCATTATCTTTCTTACTCTGTCTTATCAGTTTCATGTGCACGAATATGTGGTATTGTTCATGACAATATATACATGTCCTAGAACCACATTTAGCACATTGTAGATACCCAATAACTATGTATGGAATGGATAAATGAATTAATGGTAACTAAAGCCACAGGATTGAGGAGATAGCCTCCAGGCAGTGTGCACAGTGAACAACCAAGGCTCAAACTGGGATACTAACATTCAGAAGCAAGCAGGGGAGGTGGTTCCATGAAGGAAACTTCAGAAGGAGCATCTAGAACAGAGAAGGAAAATCAAGTCTCCTGTCAGGGAAGACAATACTTCAAGATGTAGATATGCAGATTGGTTAAGGAAGAGGCCTGAAATACATCCTTTGAATTTAACCTAAAAAACTTTTCAGTGTCATTACTTCAGAAAGAAGCAAAATTGCTTTGTGTGGAGGAGTGACTGGGAGGTGAGACTCCAGATGCTCTGAGAGTAGCAACTCTTTTAAATTTAGGGAATTAAGGAATAACTCCCCCTCCTCCTTTTTCCCACAAAAAGAAACTCACACATTCTACCAATTAGAGATTACTTTGTGTTAAAGGACTGCTATTAAAATGCAAATACACCTTTTAAGAAGGGTACGTTTCATTCACAGGATAATGGGAATTTCTTTAATCAGCTTCACACCCAGCAGAGTGCAGCTAAACACAGTACTTGGGATATTAAGACTTTTGACTGTGGCCCAAAGGAAGGAAACAATTGGAGTTGGAGGTCAAGCTTGGAGCGAATTTTAGAGACTCTGAAGGCGGCATAATACATGTATAGAGAAGTGCTATAAAAGAAAAAGGAGGCAAAACTGTATTCGGAAGAGAAAGTCAGCTGTTAACTAAGAAAAAGCTTGCCCAGCGGTGATATGACCCTGAAAATTCATTTTCTGCTAAATTAGACAGCATGTCTTACCTTCCCTCCAATCAGGGGCTGTCACCCCTGCTTGGTTTAGTTCAGGCTTTCTAGGAGATGGCTCCCCTTCTGACTCCTGTCCTATTCTTGGAAGGCAGAAGGGAAGGAAAGAATACAATGACGTGGAGAGAAATGAGTTTGGTTTTTTTGGTACTGGGGATTGAACCCAGGGGCACTCCACCACTGAGCCACATCCCCAGCCCTATTTTGTATTTTATTTAGAGACAGAGTCTCACTGAGTTGCTTAGGGCCTCGCTAAGTTGCTGAGGCTGGCTTTGAACTCGTGATCCTCCTGCCTCAGCCTCCCAAGTGCTGGGATTACAGGTGCTTGCCACCACACCCCGCGAGAAATGAGTTTTTTGTTGTTGTTTGTTTTTGGTACTGGGGATTGAACCCAAAGGTACTTAACCACTGAGCCATATCTCCAGCCCTTTTTATTTTTTATTTTGAGACAGGGTCTCACTAGGCTGCTTACAATCTCACTGAGTTGCTGAGGCTGGCCTTAGACCCTTCAATCTTCCTGCCTCAGCCTCCCGAGCTGCTGGTATTACAGGTTGAGAAATTAGTTTTTCTAATGTTCCCATTGTTTTCTTTCACTAAATTCTGAGCTTCTTGAGAGAAAGAACAGCATCTTATTCTTTATGTATCTCCAGTACCTAGTTCAGGGTCTGGCATGATGAATGAATGTTTATTAACAATTAGATGAATATAGGAATGCAGTTATTAATTAATTCTGGAGATGGAATTTTGTTTGTGGGATCTTCAGAACGACCTGACTCAAGCATATTGAGGATCTAAAATATTTCTTTTGCTTCACTTGCCAAAGTGAAAGTACTATTTGATGATACTGCTCTTCCTTTTCCATCTCCAGCAAATGCAATTAAGTGTATATGAGCAATTCCTTATTAAAACCTCTATTATTCATTTATGCTCTTTTGAAGTAAGTAAAGTCTGACTTTACTTAGTTATAAGACTCACAGGCAATTTTTAAAAAGTTCATTTTTATTTCTTCTGTATCAAATTGAATCTGATTCTAAGTCCTCTCCCCAACAGTCTAGAAGATTCCAGGAGAAACTTAAGGATTTAGGTTCTTAGTGGCCTTCTTCAAGACTTCCTTCAAGTCTGCATGATCCCATGCAGGAATGCAGGCAGCAGCTCCACTCCTTCCAGCCAGGCCACATTAGGCCTATTGGGGCATTTCCACCAAGGCTAGAAACCCAGTAGCCATTCTCCTATGATGTCTTGCCATGTCCCCAGTGGCTGGAAAATAAAAAAGAGTCGGCAGGGAAGGAAGGTCAAAGACCTTCATTTTACACTGATAACTCAGTTAAGTCGAACTCCACTTATCTAAGCTACTGGGAAAATGAAAGATTTCTATCAAACATTGATGGTAGCTGCCTCTGCCTTCTTAGTTGTCATCTCCCAACAAAAACATGACTCAAGCATCTCCACTGTAGCCTTTGAGACAACTTAAATCAGTGTGCCAGATATATTTTACTTGTCCTTCAGATCCACACTCCGGCATTCTCCACCTTATTCTCTGTGCCAATAGGCTAGCCTCTGGATCAATCAATGGGTCCTCATACCTCTGGCTTCTAGCTGAGTTTTGCCAATAGGGAGCTCTGGCAGGAAATGAAATAAAGGTAAAGAACAGAGCCGAGTGTTTATTTACTAGATCTATCCCTAAAGCATCACCTAAAATTGGTTGTGCTTCTTGGTGAAGGTCAACTAATCTCAAGGGTCTATATAAGTCTCTACCTCTGGATTCCAGACACCCTCCCTTTTCCCTTCAGGTCAAAGGAATTACTATGCCCTCGGTTCCTAACCCTCTGTGGTTACTCTATACCTGCATCTTCAAAAATAGGCCCTTTGTAAATAAACCTTCTCCGGTTTTCATGTATAGAGCATGTTGTTTTATTGCTGATCGTTATAGTTCAGATATTAGGTGTCCCCCAAAAGCTCATGTGTGAGACAATGCAAGAAAGCTTAGGGGTGAAATGATTGGATTTATGAGTCTTAACCTAATCGGTATGTTAATCCCCTGACAGGTACTAACTGGATGGTAATTGTGGACAGGTAGGATGTGGCTGGAGGAGGTGGGTCCCTGGAGGTGTGCCTTTGAGGTTTATATTTTGTTGAGCAGAGCTCTCTCTGCTTCCTAATCATGTCCTAAGCTGCTTTTCTCCACCATACATTTCCACCATGATGTTCTTCCTCATATCAGGCCCCAAGAAATGGAGTTGACCATCTAGGGACTGAGCCCTCTGAAACCATGAGCTCCCAAATAAATGTTTCCTCTTCTAATTATTCTTGTTTGGTTTTTTTTTCACAGTGGAAAAAAAAAAAAAAAAAACACTGAGTAAAACATTAATGGAACTCTGACCACTACTCTTAAGTTTCGTCTATACACACTCTAAGTATTTTTCTGTACATAATGAACTGTAATTTAATGTGATGTGTGAATAGAATATAATCTACACTTATAACAAGTAGCTGAGTCTTACCCAATAAGAAGTGACCAACCATTCAAACCATATTCAAATAAGACAAATGGTAGTTATATTTAATTGGACTTAGCAGGCACTCTACCTCTAAGCTACAGAGACCAGCTGGGCTGTCTCTTTACCTCTCTTCCACTTTCTGTGTGTCGCCTTCTTTCTCTAACTGTAACTATGATGTGGTAGACCAGGGCATTCTCAACCATTTTTGTGTAGGGATTGCTGCTTGATTCTAGAAGCACAAATAAGGCCAACTAAGATCCACAAAACTAGATCTCTTATAATTTTGTCTCTTAGCAATACAGTCACGTGATCCAATAATTTATATTCTTTCTTTGACTATTAATGTTATTTGATATCTCTTTTCAAAAGAATGTATTGGTTCACAGTATTTATCCATGGATTTCAAATAACTATATATTTTTTGAAAATTTCTACTTTCCTATTGAAAGAAATGAAAGAATAATTTTCAAAAGAATAAAATCATAACTCTCATACAAAATAAAATCAATACACGTATGTTAGCTTTCTGTTGCTGTGACAAAATACCTGAGAAAATCAGCTGAAAGGAGAAAGGTTGATTTGGTTTTAGTCCAGGGTCTGTGAGTTCTGTTGCTCTTAAGTCTGTGATGAGGCAGAACATCATAGAGGAGAATGTGTGGTGGAACAAAACTGTTCATCTCACAGCAGCAAAGAAGCAAAAAGAGAAAGGGCCCAGGGTCTCAATATTCCCTTCAAAGCATGCCCCTAATGACCTAACTTCCTCTTATGGGTCCCACCTTCCACCAATCCCAGGAGCACCATGGACTGGGACCAAGGCTTCAACACTCAAACCTTTGGGGGACATTTAAGATTCAAACAACAACGTGTCAAAACTTTTTCCATTAGGAAAAAGGAGAGTACAAATAGAGTGCAACCAGTGCAAAGGAGAGCTCAGATCTCCTGTACCTGAAGAATTCTAAATAATTTACATAGATATTCCCCACTAAAGGAGGTAGATCCTAACTCCCCACCCCTTGAGTATGGGCTATGCTTAGTGATTTGCTTCCAAAGAATAAAGTACTAGAGGGAAGGGTTGTTACTTTATAGAGGAGAAACCTGGCAAACTCTACCCCACTCCAATGTTCAATATTAACATTACTAGCAATAAAAGTTGACTACATGGATAAAGAAAATGTGGTACACATACACAATGGAATATTACTCAGTCTTAAAGAAGAATGAAATTATGGCATTTTCAGGTAAATAGATGGAACTGGAGAATGTCATGCTAAGTGAAATAAGGCAATCCCAAGAAACCAAAGGCTGAATGTTTTCTTTGATAAACGGATGCTGATCCACAGTGGGACGTGTATAGGGAAGAATGAAGGAACTTTGGATTGTACAGAGGGGAGTAACGTGAGGGGTGGGGCAGGTGGGATGGGATGGGAGGGATGATAGAATGAAACAGACATTATTACCCTATATACATGTATGAAAAAAATATTTTTTAAAGAAAAAAAGTTGCAGCATGATTTGATAACAATGACACATCACTTTTGTTCTCTTCCTCTAAAACCCCATAACTCTCTATTTAGGATAAAAATATCCAATTTGAATAGAGGGGTATCCTATAGCATACCTGACCCACGTTCCTCAACACCAGGAGCAAAAGTCATTCAAAACAACTAAACTCTGAAAAACATCACAACATAGAGAAACACGATGATTGTAAGTAATATGACATCCTGAATGAGATCCAGAAAAGAAATTTAGGGGAAAACTAACAAAATCTAAGAAAGTATGTAGTCAAAGTATGGAATGTCCATTCCTCAGTTGTGACAAATGTAACAAAGTAATTTGAAGTTTTAAATTTGGTCTAAAGCTAGGAAACTGGGTGAGGGATGTATGTACTAAGATTTGCAAACTTTTCTGTAAATTCAAATCTATTCTTTGTAAAAAGGACAGCTAGAATTCAAAGTTCTTCACATTTATACTTAAGTAAAATATGCTGAAATGAGTTTACAAATGGATAAAAAAAAATCAGTCAATATTCACAGGGTAGGGCTGGCTGGAGCTGGGGCTCAGTGGCAGAGTGTTTGCCTAGCATGTGTGAGGCACTGGGTTCGATCCTTAGTACCACATAAAAATTAAAAAATAAAATAAAGGCATTCTGCCCATCTACAGCTACAAAAAATTTTTCAAAAAAATAATATTAAAAAAAATTCACAGGGTAATAGTTGCATTCCACTATTGCATTATTTGTATTCCCTGGAATACAAGTCATATCTCAATAATAACCTTGAGGGCTGGGGATATAGCTCAGTTGGTAGAGTGCCTGCCTCGCAAGCACAAGGCCCTGGGTTCAATCCCCAGCACTGCAAAAAAAAAAATAATAGTAATAATAATAATAACCTTGAACATTAATGATCTAAACTCATCAATCAAAAGACACAGACTGGCAGATTGGATTAAAAACAAGACCCAACAATATGCTATCTCCAAGAGACTCACCTCATAGGCAAAGACATCCACAAACTGAAGGTGAAAGAATGGAGAAAAAATACATCACTCACATGGATCATGTAAACAAGCAGGGTGTCTATCATCATATTAGATAAAGTGGACTTTAAGCCAAAGTTAATATGAAGAGACAAAGAAGAACATTTCATACTACTTAAGGGAATCATACATCCACAAGACATAACAATCTTTCTTTTTTTTTTTTTTTGGTCTAGGGGATTAAACCCAGGGGCACTCCACCACTGAGCCACATCCCCAACCCTTTTTTGTATTTTATTTAGAGACACGGTCTCACTGAGTTGCTTAGGGCCTCACTAAGTTGCTGAGGCTGGCTTTGAATTCGCGATCCTCCTGCCTCAGCCTCCCGAGTTGCTGGGATTACAGGCGTGTGCCACTGCGTTGGGCAAGACGTAACAATCTTATGCCCCAAACAATGGAGCATCTACATATATCAAACAAAACCTTCTTAATTTCAATAATCAAATAGACCACAACACAATAATATTGGGTAAAACTATAACATGCCTCTGTCACCACTAGATAGATCCTCCAAACAAAAGCTAAATAAAGAAGCTATAGAAGTAAAAACTAAAATCGATACTTTAGATTTAACAGACACATATAGAATATTTCATCCATCAATGACTGAATACACTTTCTTCTCAGCAGCATATGGATCCTTCTCTAACATAAACCATGTTATGTAAGCTATCACATTTGTTGGCATACAGTTGTAATATTATCTTAATATATGTTTAGCATCTGTAGGGTTATTTTGATAGCTCTCTTTGCATTAATATTAATTTTTGTGCTCTTGCTTTTTCCTTGGTTAGATTTGTTTGATTTTTATCAAATTTTAGCTATATTATTTCTTCTCTATTTCATATATTTCTGCTCCTACTCTTATTTTTTCCTTCCTACTACATGATTTGAAAATAATTTGTTATTCTAGCTAGTGTCTTTCTCATACAAGTACTTTAAATTATAAATGTTCATCTGAGTACTGTTTCATCCCAAGATCCCAATAGTTTATGCTTTTATTATCACTTAGTTCAAAGTACTTCTTATTTTTCTTGTGCTTTCTTCCTTGACCTCTGAGATATTTATAAGTGTGCTATTAAATTTTGAAATAGCTGACGTGTAGGGTGGGGTTCTATATTTCTTAAGGTGATTGAGTTCTAATGTAATAAATCATGCAAGAAACACAGTCTGCATGATTACAAATTTTAAAAAGAGTTATGGAAATGCTTTTAATATTGATTGTATTGGTTACATACATGTCAAAACTGATCAAACTACAATGCTTCAAATATGTGCATTTTATTGTACTTCAATTTTACCTCAATAAAACTATAGGAAAAAACAAATATTCAAAAGGACTTGGATTGATTTGCTCAGTTTTTACAACCCTATAAATGGAAAAATCACCCAAAGATCAAGATAATTTATCAGTCTCTCCTGGGGAAACCCTACAGACTGCCAAAGATGTACATTATTGCCTTGTACATTATTGCTATATTATATTACCTAGGCAACATACTAGCAAATAAAGCAGTAATAAAACAATTTAAAAAGCAAACTGAACAAAAGAACAATCAATATCAAGTTCCAAAGTAAAATCTGTACCCTAACCTGGTTTTACAAACTGTTCAAGTGAAAGACGGACTGAGCTATTGGGTGGATTTTCAAGATCTTATTTTTCTGTATGAAGGGTCTTAAACTGAACTAACATCCCTGGCCTTGATCTCAATCTATGATAAGGAGTAGCTTTGTTACAAAATATATGATTTTGACCATTTGGCCTTGGAATTTTGATTTCAGACTCTTGTTGAAATCTGGTTTGTTTGTTTGTTTGTTTGTTTGTTTGTTTTTTAAGGCTGGGAGTTTAGTTCAGTGGTAGAGCATTTGACTAGTAGGTGCCAGACACTAGGTTTGATCCCCAGCACTGAAAAAATTAAAGAAAGATAATAAATCTCTTTGTTTCCTCTTTCTACAGTTTTAATACATATGGCATTTGTCCACAAGTCAGGATTCACATGGACCTTTCACACATTTGTTTCAGATACCTTGACACCCCCCTACGAAAGTGAAATTTACATGGGCCAAATCACATACCTCAAACATTCCCTATGTTGGTGTGACACATTAATAAACAGAAACTTAATTTCACTTTTTAAAAAAAATTTTTTAGTCTTTTATTTTATTTTACTTATTGATATGTGGTGCTGAGAATTGAAACCAGTGCTTCACACATGCTAGACAAGCGCTCTACCACTGAGCCACAAACCCAGCCCCTTAATTTCACTTTTATAAATATACTTTTGTTAGCATTATCTGATTAACCTCAATAGATAATTGTCCTGTATTCTTAAACTAAAACTAATTCTTTATAGATGTCATTCAGAATTTCACTGCTGCACAAAATACCCCTTTTTATTAGAGAATTGGGTGTACAGAAGTGACAGATAGACTTTACAACTAGATAATCCTGCAGGATATAAGATAAGCTTTGACATTTTCTCTGGCCTTGGAAAGATATCAGGGGCTGCAATTCTCTGTGGAAGGCCACAGGTCCTGTTGAGTGTCTTTTCTCCAGCCACAACTCCGTCCAGTTCCAGAAGAACACTGTTCCTTCCTCTTATCCTTTCAGAATGGAAACCCCCTACTCTTCGCTACCCCGCTTGTTCATTTACCTTAACCTTTCACAAACCTGCTTAATGGTTCTTTCCTTCATCTCTCTTCAGCTGCCCCTTTGAACTATGTTTCCTATCAATATAACTGCTTTGACACTTTTCCGAATCAAAATTATTTCTGCTTGGAATCTAATTTTTCATGTGTATGTTTTAGAGGACACAGAACTGCTTCTTCAGATTATCCTTGAATCTACCCCCGTGTATGTAGAACTAGCATAGCTATTCATCCAAATGGAAGTTCTAATTTGGCCTTTCATTTTTCACTAAAGAGTGTAACCTCACCACTTGGTCTTTTGATCTCCAACCTATAGTGTCTTGGGTCAGTAATAAAGAATACCTACCCTGCAAACCCTTGACAGGAACTAAACCTTGAATTATCCCATTGTTCAACTCTTCTCAAAAAGCCCAGGTGAGAAAATTTATTGGATTGGGTGATGTATCCCAAGGTCATACACTGATCTTTAGTAGAATAAGACTCTGAAGTCAGTACATTAGGGTCATAATACCTCTGAGGTATTTTGGGTTATATTAATGGATTCTGATTTTGTCAAGGGACAATTTTAGAAATTGCCTAAGAAAATATAATACTACATATGATACTACTATAATACTACATTTGAGGGGCATGGTGCACTAGACTTCTTACCGTTTCCTGTGGTTAGTATGTGGAGTTACATTTTAGTGAATTTTACAGAAATTCAGTTTTTCTCACCGCTTTTGTTCTGACTCCACTCACCAAGCCACATTCTGATTTTTGTATTATTCTTCCTACATAAAAATATGCTATTTATATAGGCTTTAAGCATTTCTTATAGCAAATTAATGAAGAGACTTTTGAAAGGGATCAGGTATCCCATGCTTAACTGCAGAAGAAATATGCCAGTCATGCCCTATGTGAGAAATTCCACTCCATGTCATGGCAATACTCCTTATTATACATAACTAAATTAGTATTTTGTGTCTACCCCTATCTCGTGTGCATTTTTGTTAATGTGAACCAATTTCTCAGAACCTAATTATCTTCCTAAGCACTGAAAAACAAAAATAAATCTCAGGGCTTTGAAAAGGGAGGCTAGATTTCACCCAGTTTTTCCTAAAATTAAACATCTACCTCTTCCGATTGCACTTCTACTTATTAAGATACCCACATATAAAGTCTCAGGTAAGAGGGTCATTTTAGAGACAAATCTTGGTAAAAGCTCTGTTTATCCACAGAACTATGAAACAGATTATACTTCCCTTCTCTATTATTTTCTCTTTACAGTTGGTAAGCTTAGTGTCAATTATAAAGGATCTTTTTGAAGTGGTTCTCAAACTTTTGATGTTTGTGGAATTTTTGATGTTTGTTGGTGTTTGTGGTTCTGGGCCTCTCACATGCTAGACAAGTGCTCAGCAAGTGCTCTACCACTGAGCTACATCCCAGCCCCTTAAGACACTTCTGAATTTTAGAGTTTGGGTAGCCAACTTGAACATATTTAAAAACTCAAGGGCTGGGGATACAGCTCAATTGGTCGAGTGCCTGCATTGCAAGCACAAGGCCCTGGGTTTGATCTCCAGCACTGCAAAAACAAACAAACAAACAAAAACTCAAAATAATCCTAAATCAATTATTATACCATCTCAGAGGGCCTAGAATGTGACCACAACTAATTCCACTGCCCATATGCTCCTCCATCAACAGTAACTGGTTGGGAATTATTCCTGCTCAGACAGTGATTTCTCATAGACTCACAAGGCAAAGCTCTCTTATGTTTCAGTGAACCGCAGTCTCTTCTAATGCCAACTTAAAGCTATGCTTTGCCTTTTATTCTAACTTGAAGCAAAGTGTACAAACTGCTCCACCTCAACATTTCATATGATGGATATAACTGCTTTGTAACAAAAATTAAAGATATACATCTATGGAAACTTTGCTACATACTCTGTCAGGAACCACCATCTTATGTGTTCTCAATTCCCCCCATTGTAACTTGACATAATTTGATTTTCTTTACTCCCAGTACTTTGTTTTTATTCACATTCTACTATCTTTTTGTTTATTTGTTTTTTAATATTTTTAGTTATAAATGGACACAGTACCTTTACTTCATTTTCTTTTTAATGCAGTGCTGAGGATCAAACCCAATGCCTCACACATGCTAGGCAAGCGCTCTATCACTGAGACACAACCCCAGCCCCACATTTTACTATCTTACTGCTTGTATGAATGAGAGTTAGGTTTCATAAAATGAAACAGAAAAACCATGCTTTTTGGGTGCTTGCTCTACTGCCCTCTACAGGTAGGATAAAAGAATAAGTGAGTCACAACCTATGCATTACCTACCACAATATCCAAGTGATTCTCATCCAATAGGAAGGTTTAAAGTAATTGACGATTTTTGAAAAAACCTAACCATTACCAATCAAACTCCATCCATTCAAAGCAAGTGCTTCCAACTTATTACAGGTCCTCCTGTGGAAAGATTTCTGGGCATCATTTTTGCTATTTTCAATATATTTCTATCTCCTGCACCCATCCATTTGTAAATGAACACAAAAGTCCTTTCATTCTAGGTCATGGCTGTGGTCTCTAGGTAAAGTTCCTTCCAGACTTACAAATTTGGGTCTGAGATTGAGTAAAAATAGGGACTCGATAGTTATAATGACATAAAAGTGCAGACATTAAGCAATTCAACGTGGCTGTGCTGTGTAATTATCAACAAATGTTGGAACCCCTGTAATTCAGCAGTTGAGACAATCTGAGATTGTGCTTTTTTGTTTGTATGAAAAGTATAAGACAGCCTTCAGGATAACCAGCAAAAAGCAGCTTCAGTTTTGTGCATAAAGGACCACTGATTATGCATGGATTATTTTCTTCAGTCACACTGCTTTGTATGGATAGCAATACCCGTCAGTGATGTCATCTTCTAGAACAGACCTGAATGTATAGGCATATTGTGCCAACTGGGTCCAAATCAATGACCTAGGTAATGCCATCAGAGCAACACTATTATTTCTTGTCTGAGGCCTCCAAGCCTGTAAAAAATAAATGCTAATTTGATGCAAGCTCAAGGAATGCTTTGTGTGGGAAAGAAAATCAAACCTTTGTTTACTTTTATTTACACTGTAACATGTACTTACAGAAAATGCATCATAGAATTAATAAATACATCATATGTTGTTTTATTTTTTATTACTAGTAGGTTAAATAACTTATTAACAATCACATTTTCTTGCAGAAGAATATTGTTATCAAGGATATTTCCTAAAAAATTGATACCCAAATGTGTATTCACATAGCATGTCAGTACCTTTTTGCAAATGTGGAATCAGAATGATTGGTAGCATTCTTGATAGAGGACGCAGCACTCCTGTTTCATTGATTGGGGTAAGATAAAATCTGAAAGATTTATAGCTTTTAGTTCCATCTCTGCGTGCTTTAAGATTCAGTTGATTTATTCTATTTATCTTCATAACAAGTATTATAAGGACTTGAGCAGATTTAAAGTTTGTCAACATCTGGAAGTCTAAGTTTTCAGAGGTGAAAAACGTTTCTTCAAAAGATGTATAGGAAAGAGATCCAGTCGTTTAAAAGTACACACTGAGCGCCTTCTGCGGAATTGGGTAGGTTCTGCAGAGGGTCCTAAGTATTGTTTTTTTCAGCCTGCACATCCGGGACACCCGAGAGCCAAGCAGAAGCCCCCGCCTCCTTCCCATGGGGGCGGAGCCACGGACGGTAAGGGCTGTCCCGTCGCCCGCCCCGCCCTTCCTGCTTAGCGCTCTGAGGGCGGAGCCAAAGCGGCGCGAGGCCTGAATGCCACCGACAGCAGCGCCCGAGTCGATCCATGGCTGACGGCAGCCGAACACCTCAGGCCCGGGCGTTGTTGCAGCAGTGCCTGCACGCCCGACTACAAGTTCGCCCAGCTGAGGGGGACGCCGCGGCCCAGTGGGTGGAGGTAACGTCGGCCCGGCAGCTCTCGTTATCCTCCGGCGCTCAGGGGCGGTTCTTTACGCGCTGTCCCGGTCACTCGCCCCCGCCCGCACGGGTCTTCCTCTGAACCGGGTTGGAGAGCAGCTAGGTGCCCGGGCTTGTGCTGTGTGCGGCGCAGGACTTCGGGCCGGTGCGCCAGACACTGCCACGGCGGTCTTAACTGGCTGCGCTTCTCTCTTCTGTCCTGCACCACTGTTCTCGGCGCCAGACATTCTGATAGAGGAAGGACGTGCCTCTCTAGTGAGGAGACCGCGGGCATTTGAACCTCTCTCGCCACCACCTTACCTGAGCTCGGTGGACTTTAGGCCTAATTGTCTCAGACGCCCTGCGCTCGGGCCTGTGCTGGACTGGTTCAAGTGTGTAGGTTAGCTTGCTTCAAGAGTTCAAGGTCTGCTTTGATTTATGTCCCAGCTTATTATGTTGATTGTCTCTTGACCTTTGCACAGAAATGAGATTTTCAAGATAGTTCTGTTTCGAGAAAGAATTTTTGTTTCTTTTTTGTTTTTTGTTTTTCCCCGGTTGCTGGGTGATCCAAACCTGGCTTCTCCCATTCTTGGGCAAACTTTGTACCACTGAATTACGATCCCTAGCCCAAGAAACTTTTTTATTTGCTTATTTCAATTTGACCGATTTCCAACTAAAAAGGTTCACTCCTTGTATAATAATATTGCATTGTTATCAAATACATTTCCCCCAAACAATTATAAAACATTTATGCTGAGTTCTACTTGCATACTTGCCTTTTCAAGGTGGCCTATCTCCCATTCCATTACAAAAACAAATAAATGTTCTTTAAGTCTTTGTCATATATATGGAGTAAGTTGAGATGTAAGGGGGAAAAGTCTATAATTAAGACTTTTGGGGCTATTCGGAATCTTTAATGTAGTAAAATTTCGTTCACTCATCTGAATTGGATCCCAGACCTAGCATTTCTTAACAATCCTAGTCATTTTAAACACTACCCATGAACTATAATATGTTCATGAATCTATTATCCTGTGCTAATTTAGAAATACTTATATGCACAAAAATTCCTGTATTCTCACCTCTTCAGAAATTCTCTTTCCATATTTCTTATTTTGGTTGTTCTTATTTTGGTTTCTTATTTTGATCTTTTGATGAGGTTTTAATTTCTTTTCCATATTTGAAATTTTGTGGGGTTTGTATTTATATATTTTATATTTACATATAAACACTCACCTATTTAAATTGTTGCTTCCTGGCATTGTAAACTTCTAAATTAATCATTTGGAGTTCTGTGCTTCTTCACTTTTTATGTTCTTCACACCACATTTTCTTATGCAAAACCAGAGATATTTTATTGCAGCCTTCCAAGCTATCAGTTTGTGTTTATAAACTTTAAAAGCTGTTTTTAAAGGCTTCCTTCTACTCCCACACACAACTAAATTAAAGAGATGACAAGTAATTACATGGTGAGAAAGTATACATTCTTTCATCTTTCTCACCCCTTCGCTGCCCTTTTCTGTTATCAAAGTTCTTTTTTTTTCTTTTTTGCAAATAGATTTTAGATGTTGAAAGATTTGAAAGCTGCTTTGCTTGTTCTTAGTTTCATTCATGTAGAACCATGCTGTCACAAACTAATGTTTTTCTTCCTGGAACTGAACATTTTTATGCTACCATGAGAATTATCTATGCTTCATATTTGAAATGTTTTATAACAAAGAAGTTACAAGCAAAGTGACTCTGACTTGAAAAGAGGAATCTATATATCATAACTTAAGACCTATTATTGGAATAAACAAAATAATGAGGTGATTTGGTTACTGGAAAGAACAGGTATCTGTTTCTGGGAATAATTAGGTTCTCATTCTGACGTTGCAAGTGTTCAGCTATGAATGCTAAAGATTTGGGCTCTCTGAAAAGGCTTGTAATAGTAGTGCAGCTTGCCAGCCTGTCATTATGAATTGGATCCCAGACCTAGCATTTCTTAACAATCCTAGTCATGGATATGCATTGGAGGCTCTTGCCTTTTGTTGCAGAAGCACATTTACATTTAATAAAAAAAAAAAACTCTTTTCCCAGGAAATCAAACATGAATGCAGAGCTGCATTTATATATATGTAGAAAACCATTTAGATAACATTTAGAGCCTAGAAGATACAGTTGAATGTTAATGCAGTTAACAGATAAATTGAATCCTATCATGTATAAAACAGTCCTATCTGTAAAGAGCTTTGGAAGTTGAAATGTTAAATAAATTGTGTACCTTTATGTTTATGTATTCATAATAAACACAGGTAGTACTATGAACTGGCATTATGTTAAGCACTTTATAAATATTAACTCATTTAATCTTCATAATAGCTTCTGGAGTCAATGAGGCTCCTGGAATCAATGAAAATAATATATAGAATCAAAAGTTGAACAGTTCACTCAGCAGAAGAATCAAAGTCATTAATCATGTGTCTCTTATGGTCTCTCTCTCTTACAAGAGCTAGTTTTTATATTCCTGATAACAACCAACTTTGTCATGTAGAAGTTATTAACAAATGTAATTTTCAAGACCTAGTGATTATGTTTATTTAAAGCACTAACACCAATAACAAAAAATAATTAGGGTTTCCTGGAATTTATACCTTATTTTCACTATCTGTAATTAAGCAGATTAGGGAGAATAAAGAGGATGATGTGGAAAAAACATTGTTATACTGTTTCTTATTCATCTCCTATCTGATGTAATCTGAATTCATTTAGTGTTGAATAAATGAGCCCTGCTATATAAATGTTTCTAAGTTTGTCAGCCTTACTGAGGAAGAGGCTGATTGAAAGTTCTCTTGATTTTAGTAGAGGTAAATTGCAGTTGGTTGTATTTTAAATGTAATTTTTGGAAAAGAAGTGTGGTGATTGAACTTGAAAAATATTTTGTTTTCTCATATTCATTTAGAAATCAAATCTATTGTAAATCTTATTTCTCTTCCTTTGCCTTGAACCTCCAAGTTTGTAACAGTTATGATATTTTATTCACTTAACTCCATATCTCTGCATAGACTTCTTTCTAATCTGAGCTTACTGTGATGATTTCTCATAGATTCAGAGAGGATTAGTGATCTATGTGTGCTTCTTCAAGGGAGCTGATAAAGAACTTCTTCCCAAAATGGGTATGTGTTTGATTTTTTTTCCTTTTTTTTTGAAGAAGAAGAAAGAACAGCAATAGACATACCAGCAAGAAGGAGAAAGAAACACATTTTCCTCCTGGTGGTGGGGATTGCACTCAGGGCCTTACACATGCTGAGCAAGCACTGCCACTGAGCTATATCCCCAGCCCAAGAAGCACAGTCCTAAATTGTCCTAATACATGTTATTAATTATTCAACTCTACCTAATGTGGTTGACTTTAGCTCTTTGCCTGTTGCAAAATTTAAAGTGTGTGTGTATGGTAGAATTCTTTTAAAATATCTTCATCATTTCAGATGGCTTATAGGTTGATTTAGAAGAGCAGACACGTAGTTCAGCCAAGGATACAGAAAGTTGTTAGAAGAAGGGTAGCCACATAGGGAGAAACAGATGCTGTATTTCTTAATATAGTTTCCCTTATCCCCATGACAAGCAATAGATAACATTGTATGTACAGGTTGAGTTCCATCAAACCTGGACAGCTCAGACTCACATCATTGTTATTGAAAAACTTACATTAACCATTTATGAACTTCTTTGCAGGAATATATATAAATATAATTCTCCTGTTCTTGAACCAAATTCAATGTTACCTCAGCCAAACTTCCTCTGGCAGCATAGAAAGCCAAGTAAATATTCAAGGACCTCTGAAAAATTTTGCCTGCAACTTTTGAGGATCCTGGATAATTCATAGCACTATAAATTCCTTATGATAATTATATAGGTTCAGATGTACCAAATCAATTGACATGCTGTCACAATGCAGCCTGTCTCAAATATGGTTCTAACAAATTGTGTGTGTATCTAAAGTAAGGAACTATTCCTGAGATTGGAGAATAGCACCCATTAGTTGGATTAGTAAGTATAAGCTGGGCACAGTGGCATGTACCTGTAGTTCCAGCTGCTCTCGAATCTGAGGCAGGAAGATTGTTTGATTGTAGGTGTTTGAGGTCAACCTAGGCAACATAGCACGATCCTGTCTCAAGCTTTAAAAAAAAAAAAAAAGAAAAAGAAAAAATTGAAATTATACAAATGGGTAATTGAAATTTACGGAAGTTAATCTAAAAGAGGTTCACATAACGTAATGGAAGGGCAAATAGCCCATGAGAAACACATTGGACAAAAAGTCAAGCTAATGAAGGCAATTTTACATTCATATATCAAACATGTTTGACAACTATGTCAAAGCACAAAAACTATACTTAAGGGCTGAGGCTGTAGCTCAGTGGTAGAGTGCTTGCCTCGCACGTGTGAGGCTCTGGGTTCAAGCCTCTGCACCACATACAATTAAATAAAGATACTGATTTTAAAAAAAAAAAAAAAAACTAAAGAAAGGACTGCGATGGGTGAGGATGGAAAGTCAGTAAGTGTAAGTTTGAAATTTGAATCCAGAGGATAATAAGGAAACTTTGCAAGCGTTTAAGAAGAAAGTGAGAAATTTTTTTGTCATTCTGACTTAAGGTTGACTTTCTAAAGTTGTTTCATGGAGTTGTTTTAGAGAGTTTTGTTTTGTTTTTGTTTTGCTTTTTTCCAGTACTGGAAATTGAAGCAGGAACTTTGCACATGCTAGACAAACACTCTACACAGAGATACAGCCCTAGCCCCTCTCATAGAGTTATAAATAGATCTTAATCATAACAGCATTAATTAAGTCCACCAAGTTCAAGCTGCATTTTGTTTTAAAATGATTAAATTCTATGTGCTTCTGTATGTCTACCACTGTGAGTTCACTTTAAATACATGCAGAAGATTGTGGTGAATTCAAAACAATTTAGGAGGTCTGCCATAACTCTTTTAGTGAATCCTCTAATACAAAGCTTTGTATATCATGATTCTCAGTAAAGAGCTATATGACTCCCATTCTGATGGTCTGAGTTACAAGGAAGATAAATGCATCCATTATTGATAGCATTAGTTTGTACTTCCCTGTATTCCAAAAGGCATAGTGAGCCAATGTTTTGGGATTCTCTTAAACCCCACCTGATATTTATTACATAGATTTAGATCTTTCCAATCAAATATTACATTCCGTGGGAGCATAACTAGTTACATCCATGAAGACTGAAAGGACATATCCAATATAGAGATGTATAGAGTCTTCTTCAGTTATCTTCAGTATAATTGAACTGAGATCCAGGGATGTGTCAAAGCCTGACTTTTCATAAACATCACAGAAGATACTTGATTGATAACCTGTCTTAGCATCTTTGAGTTTCCAACATGCATTTAATGCATTGTCTCATTTTAATTCTACTTATATTTGTATTGTATTTACTTACACATACTGATATTTATATCCCTTCAGCATTGAATTCCCAGTAATAACCAGTAGAGGGAGGTATGTGGAAGTGTAATAAATTGTGTTACATCCTATTACCTGTTATTCCAAAATTGACTAGCCTGTCACTGACCTGAGGCTTGGATAGCTAGTGATTTTCATTGGAATGAAGTGTTCTGAAGAGTTCCAGTTTTCTTAGAAGCAATCAATAAGAACTGCTAGCTATATAGAAAAGTTCTATTTGTAATAGAAAAAATTAAAGGCATTTAAAAATAAGTATTAGTTAAGTAAAAATTGAAGGTGCTTAAAGCATGGCTTAGAAATTTATTTGGGTGTTTACCTTGACAGGTTTTTTGGGGTTTTTTTGTTTTTTTGTTTTGTTTTTGTTTTTGTGGTGCTGGGGATCAAACCCAGGGCTGAGCTATAACCCCAGCCCTTTGACTATATCCCCAACTGAGCTATATCCCCAGCCCTTTGACAGGTTTTTACAAGGTATATTCCATAATTTTTATAGTGGGTCACCATACCTACTCCTTACTAATGTTTACTACAGATCCTCTAATAATCAAAACCATTGACTACTCTAAACAGGAAGCATACCTTTTAAAATCTGATTCGAAGGCAGGAATGTGAGGTTTATAAAGTTTCTTTTATCATTTGTTGTCTTAGAACTTTTCTTTGCAAGCAGAGCTCATACCTTTATAGAAGTAGGGAATCACTGAGTATTAGACATTTATTGTTTTAAAAATGGGTAATGTTAAGGTGTAAAGGCTTTCTAACTGTACGGTTTTTAGCTATGAATATATTTATAGTGGTTTTGACACTTGTTAGTTATAGTCTCATGAATGCTGTAAAGTATCACTTTTTTATTGTATGTATGTGAAGGTAATGCCAGTAGCTTTATCTTTGAGACTTTTTCATTTGTAACAATGAATTTCACCTATGTTTCTCCCATGAGTTATATTTATAAAATGGTTGGTCTATATTAATTGTGCCTTTAAGGTTATGAAATTATAAAATCAGCTGTTTTATAATGGAATTGAACCTGGAAGCTTTGTCATAGCTTAAAACTGTAGGTAATTAAGTTTAAAATAATAAATGCAGTAGATTTTTTTAAAGTATTTTTTTAGTTGTAGATGGACACAATATCTTTATTATTTATTTATTTTTATGGGGTGCTTAAGATTGATCTCAGTGCCTCGAACATACTAGGCAAACACTCTACCACTGAGCTACAACTCCAGCCCCAGTGCACTAAAATTTGAATTTTGCTACAGAGCAGAATTTGGTGAGAGAAGCATTTATCATGTTCTTTTCCAGTGGGATCTGCTTATGAAATAAAAGGAACAGGGAGGCAAAAATCCCTGTATTCCCCTGAGACAACAACATTTGAGGTTTCAGTGTACAGTTAATTCTTAAGAACTCTCTAGATGAACTTAGATAATCTTAACTGTCAAGTCAGATTTAAAACAAGCAAATTTTTCCTGGAGTTTTTTCTGCATTTTTCATGTAATTTTTTCCATGGAGTTTATTTTATTTTTCATGCTCAGATTATTTATTTTAGTGAAACACTTTTTTTTTAACTTTTTTCTAATATTTTTTTAGTTGTCAATGGATCTTTATTTTTTTATTTATTTATATGTGGTGCTGAGAATTGAACTCAGTGCCTCATACATGCCAGGCAAGCGCTCTGCCACTGACCCACAACTCCAGGCCTAGTGAAACACTTTTTAAAATTTAAATAGAGAGTGGTTTAGGAACAAGAGCTAACAAATTGGGTTTTCAACATGAGATTTGCTAACTAAAAGATTGATGGGTTTCTTCATGTTTGTTTTTCACTTCAAATTGTTTTACCTTTCTTTCCCATGCAGTTAATACACTGTTAAATGTGAAATTAAGTGAGACAGAAAATGGCAAGCGCGTTTCTGTACTGGATCTACCTGGAGACATTCTTATCATCCCTCAAGCCACCCTTGGTGGTAGAGCAAAAGGAAGAAACATGCAGTATCACTCCAATTGTGGAAAAGAAGAAGGGTTAGAACTTTATTCCCTATTTGTATCTCTCTGTGAAAAAGAGTTAGCTGCTAACAGTAAGTGTGCCGAAGCTGGGGTTGTAGTGGAACATGGCACTTATGGGAACAGGCAGGTATTAAAGCTGGATACCAATGGACCATACACGCACCTAATTGAGTTTTGAGAAATTAAAAGTTAATTCCTACAGCTATTTCATATAGTCCAATTATAAAATGACCTGGACTATATAATTAGATTTTCTTCCCCTTTATCTTGAATACACTAATGTACAGCATTTTTAAATAAGAAAATCCTGGGTCCCATAAATAATTGCAACGTGCTAATCAGATGACCTTGTCAAGTCACCTAAACTCTGGAGCTCAGTCACTGTGTCCTGCTTTCTGCCACCCTTCCACTCAAATATTTGAGAAATGCTCGTTTATTCATTTGATGATCATTAAAGAAGTCTTTTTAAACATATTTTAAAGATTACATACATTTATTTTGTGATGATGAAATGTGTACAATTAGGAAAAACACATTTCTTATATCATCAAATTTATGCGCTATGTACTAAAATCACTGTATGAAAGGTGAAATCCAATACAGACCAATTATAACTTTGTCAGTTGTGTTTCACTATTTCAGTTTTCCCTTTTTTTTTCTTTTTGTGGTGCTAGGGATCAAAGCCAGAGCATTGCAAATGCAGAGAACATTCTATGCCACTGAGCTATCTTCCCAGCTCAGTTTTCTATATTTTGAATGAAATAATATGTAACTTACTATTCCTTTTAATAATATCTTGAAAATGTATTATAGAAATGTTATTGTACATTATATTATTTTCCAAGGACATCTAAATGCTTTAGGTTATTTTAATAATCTTTAGTAGCCCATAAATATGTACAATTATTATGTGTCAATACAGATTTTTTAAAAGTAAAAAAAATCTTTAATTGATATAAGAATCAGGTATAAGACATTCATAGTTGTTTTTATTAAATATTCTCACAAAGAGAGATTAATGTTCTGTTTCTCAGTGTTTACCAAAACCATGTATGTCTCAGTTTCTTATCTTTGGTATTTAAAAAACTACACAAAATTACTGAGTTCATAATTTTTTTTAGGAATTTCCTTTCTTGTTGAATTAGATTGCTATACAAGGAAGAAAAAGGGAAGCTCCCTAGGAAGTTGTTTTTAGTTGATTTGTATTAATAGATTGTTTTTAATCGGTTTTGTATTGAATGATTTGGAACCATTGTCAATTTTTCTGTTAGTGAATGCTAATGTAATAAATATTTGTGCCCTCCCTCAAAATTCATGTGTTGAAGCCCTAATCCCCAGTGTGATAATATTTGGAGGTGAGGACTTTAGAAGGTAGCTAGAGTTAAAGAACTTCAGGGTCGGACCATCATGATAGGATTAGTACCTTTAAAAGAGACACCAGAGAACTACCTCTCTATCCTCTTGCCATGTGAAAATGTAGTAAGAAGGTGGTCATCTACAAAGATGGGAAGAGAGCCCTCATCAGAACTGATCATGCTGATACCTTGATCTTGAACTTTTAGCTTCTAGAGCTGTGTGAGAAAATAAATTTTTATTGTTTAAGACACTCAGCCTATAGCCTATCATATTTTGTTGTGGCACCTTGACCTATGACAATGATGTAAGATAACAGCTAACAATAAACTTTTAAAGGCAAAAAGGAAAATACATGAGAAAGTTAAAGAAGAAATAAGTCTGTAAAAGGAAAATATGGTTTTTGCATACTTCTATGACAGTATTTAAAAGATGTTTTTTAACAGTGAAAACTAAGTATCTCTACCAAAAAGATGAAGAAATTAACTTTAACATCCTAAGTAGTTGCTAAAAATTCCTTTATGTAATAATTTCTCTAGATTTTTGTTCCAAGTATACTTAAAATTCTTATCACACAAAATCCCATTTCTCTCTACCCTTCCTGTACTATTCTATTTTGGAACTTGAGAATCAATAACTGGCTTGATAATGAGCTCATTGTCCTTAACTTTTACTTTATTGATTCAAATACACTTATTGAAATGTAATAAACTATTCATAAACTTGCAAACTCCAATTTTCTCAAAGCTTCTCCAAGGAGATCTATATGTCTTGCCAAGAGTATATTACCTATTTTAAATCATTTTGATTGTATGTCTAGGTAAAATGCTGACTCACAGCCCTAGATTGCTCTTTTATAGTTCAAGCAATTCTCCTTAAAAAACTTGCTTGAAATACTTGTGGAAATAGCAATTTCAAGTACATGAAGGGTTATTAAGCACAAGGTTATGTCCAGCTTTCCTTCATTAGCAGAGAGGCTACAATAAGAGGCAAAAGGCAAAAGAAAAATGCATATGAAAATATCTTCACTTGGCTTTCTGCAGCTCTTCTGACTCAAGGTGCTCAAAAAACCTTCAATATGTATCTTATTTTATCTTCACAGTATATCTATAATGAGGATAACACTCCTCATTAAATAATATTCTCAAGGTCACACAATACAGAGGAATTATTTCCATCTTCTAACTTTTCTTGTAATGAAACTTGCTAAAATTGAAATTGACCTTCAGAAAGACTTAGTATCTCATGTAAGGTGTAGCCTATAAATTGGTTTATTTACTAAATTAAGTGCAATAGATTGCATCTAATTTAGGAGCCTTGCCTCTTTTTTGGTAAGATTTTAGAATGTTTCAAATAGAATATGATTCCTTTTTAAAAAGTTTTATGTCAATTTAGAAACCTCTTGGGTTTAATCATGGAAATATTATGTATAAGGTAATGATGCGGCTTTATTACTTTGAATATACTCAAATTAAAATGAAATACACTTTTAGCATTCCCTCATTAGTTCAAGTTATAAAGAAGGCATGCCATTTATAAATAATATCTATACAAATGACTTGTCAGTTAGTAATTTGTCGATTCTGTAGTGAAAGAATTAAATTAATCAAATATCAAGATCATATACCATAGAATTCTATGCCACTTGTCTTTGAGAATAAGAAATGGTGTTATAAGATAACAGTGTCAGGGCTGGAGTTGTAGCTCAGTGGTGAAATACTTGCCTGGCATGTGTGAGGCCCTGGGTTCAATACTCAGCAACACATGTAAATAAATAAATAATAAATAAAAGATCCATTGAGGGACTGGGGATATAGCTCAGTTGGTAGAGTGCTTGTCTTGCAAGCACAAGGCCCTGGGTTCGATCCCCAGCACCACAAGGGAAAAAAAAAAAAAAGGATCCATTAACAACTTAAATTTTTTTTAAAAAAAGAGAGAACAGTGTCATGTCAGATATTTACTCTCTGTGATTAACATTGCAGAGGACCTAATATAACTAAATGTATCTAACAAAAAAATTACACATGATCATGAAACTTCAGTGTATTTAGAAGTGTATTGTCTATTGATTCATTGAAATACGACAAGTTTCTGAAAGGGAAGAACTACTAGAAAAGTAACATTTTCATTCTGAAACCACACCTTGGTGATGACCTATAATGTCTTTTTTTGGCACCAGGGGTGCTTAACCACTGAGCTACATTCCCCACCATTTTTTTAGTATTTTATTTAGAGACAGGGTCTTGCTAAGTTGCTGAGGCTGGCTCCTATTTCTTCTATTTCTAATCCTTTTCTACAAACTGTCTCCAAGGCAGTGTGCTTAGAACATATATATAATATTCTGCTTAGAAACTTTTCTAACTCTTCTTTATCTTGAGGACAGAGTTTAAACTTCTGAGGTTGGCATCAAGGCTCCCAGTGCAATCACTCAGACATAACTATAAAGTCAGAATCTTGAGAAATAACTATAAAGAAAGGGCAAAGTATGAGAGGCCAGTGGAGATTCTAGAGATACCAGAGAGGCAGAGAAAGAGCAGGAAAAATACATTGTTAGGTAAAGATACTTTCAATGTGTGAACAGTTACAAAGTTGATGCCAAATACTGAGGAAAAATTGGGTAACACCATGACTAAGGAGAGACTTCTGGCCTTAGCAGTTAGGTGTTTTCAGAATTTTAGAGGAATTAGGGTATTTTCAGCAGTTAACAGTAGGGATCCTTAATCTTTTCTTCTAGAATGGATTGTCTCAAAGTGTCAGTGGACCACCTGCATCTGGGGAACCTGTAAAATGAACTGTCCTAAATAGCACATGGTGACACATGCCTCTAATCCCAATGTTTTAGTCAACTTTTTCATTTCTGTGCCAAAAGACCTGGCAAGAACAATTTTAGAGTAGGAAGAATTTATTTTGGGACTCACAATTTCAGCCATCTCAGTCTGTAGATGGCCAGCTCCATTCCTTAGGGCTCATTCTGAGGCAGACCATCATGGAGGAAGGGTCTGACAAAGGGAAGCAGCTCACATGATAATCAGAAAGCAAACACTAAGCTCTTCTCACCAACTATATATCTCAAAGGCATACCCCTAATGACCCACCTCTTCCAACACAACCTACCCACCTTCAGTTAGCATTCATTTAATCCCTACCAGAGAATTAATTCATTGATTGGATTAAGGCTTTCATAGCCCAATCATTTCACCTCTGAATGTTCTTGCATTGTTTCACACATAAGCTTTTGGGGGACACCTCACATCTAAACCATAACACCAAGCAACTCAGGAGACTGAGGCAGGAATATCATAAGTTCAAAGCCACCTTGGCAATGTAACAAGACTATGTCCCAAAATAAAAATAAAAAGGGGCTGGGGATGTAGCTCAGTGGTAAAGCACCCCTGGGTTTAATCTCCAGTACTGCATGGTGAGGATAGGAAGAATCTCAAGAGTCAATATGCGTTTAGTCACCAATCTCCCACCTCCCAGGCAATTCTTGCATATGCTGAATCCCAGAAACACTGTTACTCAGAATGAAACCCAAACTTTTAAGACTGGTATCAACGTTTTATAACCTGACTCTAGTTCAACTTTCTAACTTTTTCTCCTATTACTCCTGTATAGAAATTTTCCATTATGGCTCTAAGCATTTTTGTCTTTGGTCTTGCCCTTACCTAAATTGCTCTCTGAGGCTGTCCTCTCAAGTCCATCATTATTCAATGTCTAGCTCAAGTCAATCTCTTTTGAAGGTAGAGATTGCGTGTACCTCCCTTGGCATTATAGTTGACACTTACAATGTATTTTACGAGATTGAATACTTTGATTTTAATTTTTTTCTATTTCTATATCTTGACTACAAGAGTATGAGTAATAATGCAGAGAAACCAAATAATGGTAAACAGACTTAGTATAGTATAAACATTTTATGTTCCACAGTACTTCTTTAGTGCTCTGCCTATTGTATAGGCTGAGTAATTCTCAGTGAATATTGTCTGAATGAATGTGGAGATATGTCAGTGGCTAGAATACTCTTGATTTGGGTTAAGTTATACCAGCAGTTCATACATGGATTTCTTAGTTGTTAAGGAATAACAACAAGATGTGCAAGAATCAAGTTTAATACAGCTCTACCTTGCTTTAATATAATAGGTAATATCAGAAAAGGTGGATATAAACTGAAATGAAGGATTTTTGAATTTCAGCACAAATATGGGCATTGTTGCTTCTTTTTCTTCGTTATATCAAAATGTTCATGTTACATTTTCTAAAAGCTGAATGTGTAGTAGCCAAACACAGTACAACTACATTTATATCAAAGATTCATACCTAAAAAGGTGTTTGAAAAGCAAACCATTCTTATAGATATGGAAAGCTATTTCACTTAAGAAAGCCTGTATTTGAGTGTTTCATAAAATAAACTTCTTGGGAAATAAAAATGTCTCTCTTTTGTTTATAATAATGAATTTTTGAAGCTTTATTAACCCCCATATTTAATCACAAAATAAAAGTTCTGAGGGATGTGTCACAAACAGCCAACTATGAGGTAAGTATGACCCTACTTTATATTGGACTTTTCCATATTAATGAATTTTTCACACTGCATTAGCCAGCATTTTTCTCTAAAGCTTCATAAAATTTGACCTATTATGATCAACCTTTTATCTGAATGCAAAAAAATTTGTGTAGAGAGTGTGCCACACCCTTTTTAATAGTATTTGAGAACCATTAACTATTGTTACAACATTTGGGGCTGGGAAAGTAATTGTGGATTTTTTTTTTTTTTTTTGAGAAGGTATGGAGATTTTTCAAGAAATGTCTCACCATAGTAGCAAAAAAATGTACTCCTTGGCTCCAACTTTGGGATATTGTTTACTTAAGCTTTGTACTAATATAAATAAACTAGGGCATACTTTTTTGTGTGTGTTGGTATTGGGGATTGAACCACTGAGCAACACTCCTATCCCTTTTTATTTTATACTGAGTCAGGGTCTCACTAGGTTGCTGAGGCTGACCTCAAACTTGAAATCCTCCTGCTAAGGCACACTTTTTATTCCTGGCATCTTTGAATTTACTTTGCAGCCCAAGGTAAGTCTCTTTATGAGCAGTATAATCATCTTCAGGGTTTCTTTTGCTTGGTGCCTGGATTGTTTTTTCTCCTAATAACAATCAGATAGTCCCCTGGCCTTTATTTCATATATTTTTATTTTTTATATATGAAATAAAGACCAGGGGACTGATTGTTATCTATGGTATTTGATCTTGATATTTGATAAATTTAATTCTTTCATTACAGATATGTACATATATGTATATACATATACACATGTATATATAAATGAACATACACACACACACACACACACACACACACACTTTCCTTTGTAAACCCAGATGTTGAAAATGTTATGTTCTAATACTTGCTTAATACTACATTATGGATAGTTGCGTTCTACTTTTATGTTGTGGTCTTTAGAACCTGCAAGTCCATAGTAGAGCTGGAAGCTATGTAAAGTAGTTTATGATATGACCCATAACCCCAAGGAACTTATTGTCTAGCAGGAAATATTTGAAACAAATGTACTAGTTAGGATGTGATCTGTGGTATCTGGATGATGCCATCTATGAGATGTAAGAACAGCAGCAGAGGGAAAAGACCCTTCTGGCTGGGGTGGAAAATCCTTGTTAAAAAAGTCAGGTCGCTCCCGGGTCCCCCGCCCCGGGGGTGGGGAGTGGGCGCTCCCCCCCCCAGGACCAGCTGCGACTCAATGCTAGCTGAGGTCCTTCCAGTGGATCTGTCCAGCTGTGGCGGGCGCCTAGCCGGCCCCTACTCCAGGAGCCCGAGGCAGGCAGGGTCGTCGCGGTTGGGGGAAACCGGCCCCGATGGGTGGGGAGACTCAAAACAAACAAAAAAAAAAAAGTCAGGGCCGGGGTTGGGGTTGTAGAGGCACTGGGTTCAATCCTCAGTACCACATAAAAATTAACAGGAAAAAAGGTATTGTGTCCGTCTATGACTAAAAAATATTAAAAAAAGAGAGAGAGAGAGAGAGAGAGAGAGAGAGAGAGAGAGAAAGAAAGAAAGAAAGAAAGAAAGAAAGAAAGAAAGTAAGTAAGTCACAGCCATAAAAAAAGGCATGACAACTCAAACGATTCTTCACAGAATGGGTGAAATTTATATAGGTACTAGGAATGGGGGAGGGCATTTCAAACTTTGGACAAATAAGTTGTCATTAAGGCTTTTAGAGAAAAGAATGACATAATTAAAAGAGTTTTTACACATGTTGACCTGGTAGTGTAATGGTATGTAAGGATTACAGAAAAATTATCTGGTGGCAGGAAGACAGGTTTTTTGAGTAGTGCAAAGAGACTGGGGTTCCCCACTCCCCTGTAACACACTGGTGAAAATGAACATATTTGGAGATACTGGCTAAGGTCTTGAAGAAAAATACACTTCAGAGCAGCTAATTGGTTGGGGTGGAGCTAAAGAAAAAGGAAAAATGAAAAAAATCACTCTAAAAATTTATGTATGGGTTACTGAAGAAGATGGATTCAGATTCTAATATGTTCCGTTTTGAAAGTTTATTCAAGTAGAAATGTGAAGCAGATTTTAATATTAATTATAAAAGTTATAGATGAGGGCTGGGGTTGTGGCTCAGTGGTACAGCACTTGCCTAGCACATTTGAGGCATTGGGTTCGATTCTCAGCACCACATATAAATGAATGAATAAAATAAAGATCCATCAACAACTAAAAAAAATTTTAAAAATTATAGATGAAGCTAAAACAAAATTTAATCATCTAATCTTCTCTGCCTACTAGTACATGTGTAGAGGAATAGTAAAAAAAATGGGGGTAGAGCTTCTATTATCAGTTACTAAAACATAACTGGGATGCTGAAACAGTTAACTAGAAATAAAAAGAAGAAAATTGTACCAAAAGAAAGGTTAAAAACAGCACTGTGAAGATGGAAGAGATTTCATCCCATTGGGAGAACATTAACATTTCAGCAGAATTTGAAAATTTAAAATTTAGAGATGGTATAGCAAATAATAGAGAATTTGAGTTCCAAATTGAGAGCATTAGGAAAAACTGGGGGAAAAAATGACAAAGGAAAGCATCAGATACATAACTGGAGGAAGTACAAGTCAATGGAAACACCAGTGTCAGGAACTTGTTTCAAGATTTGAGGAAATGGGTACAAACACAGAAAAGTTGAAAGCATTATAGAGACAACACCCAGATAGATACCCATTATCTGGATCTTATAATTACCATGTTGCTATATTTGCTTTATTAGCTATATACCTATCTATTCGTTTCAAAAACAATGTTAATTTTGTTTGTCACAGTTTTAAATTTATTCCTCTTTATTTCTTCTCATTTTGTTCTTACAGTTTAGCTTCTCCTTTGAGAGGCCCAGGTTGTATGTGAGCCTGCTGCATTTCACAAAAGTGTCTGAATTTACTATATTTCCTTTACTGGAAAGCCTCTCCACACAGGGTGCCTTTCTGTCTTTAAAGAAAGATTCCAAATGATGGTCAATGGGAGAAACGACTCTTCTGCCCTCCCATTAAGTTGTCCCTGGAAACCTCTACCTCAGAATAAAGAACCTGTTTCTAAGTGATTCCATGATTTGGCCATCTTTCCAGTTATCTATCAAAGTATGTTTTGAAGACTACCTGAATTCAAATTACTAAGAAAACATGTTAAAAGTACAAATTTCTACATCTCACTCCATATCTACTAAATTACAATTTCTCAATTTCTGGAATCTATAATTTGCTTTTGTTTGTTTGTGTATTTTGTAGTGCTAGGAATTGAACCCAAGTCTCCACACATGCTAGGCAGGTATGCTACACTGAGCCACATCCCCCGATCCCCGAGTTGGCATTATAACAGACACTTTTCCCCACCTGTAAGAAGTGCTGCTATCTCTGAACCAAGAGGTCTCTGACTTTGGAGTCTCAACTTTCTAGGACACATCATACAAGAAAGGAATTGTAGTTGATAAACTCCAGATCCTTTTCAGCTCTTCCATTTTATAGGACTATGAAAACTGAATCTTTTATATTAGAAAGAGTTGATTAATCAAGTGAACTAAAAGAATGTTTAGGTTTATATTCATTTGAACTGTTGCTATTTCTTTTAATTTAACTAGTATGTGAGTTTTTTATCAAAATAATGACATACTTCATCTATCTCATGTGTTTTCCTTTCGTTTTTTTAAAAGCTGACCCACAGAATGAGCTCCAGGCATTTCACATCACATTTTGCCATTTCATAGCTCCATGTTCCCTTGGTGATTCAGTGTTCATAGCCTGCTGGGCTCACTTTGAGCCCTTGCCACTCCGCATTCCTTCTCCATTGTTAATAGTATCCTTTTCTTCTTCTTCCTACAAAGAAACTGACATTTTCTCAGGATTCTGAGCTGGCAGAGGTTACTATAAGTTTTAAAATTGTTTATTAGTGACAGAGAAAAGTGTCTATAGTCTTTAAGCAATGATTAAATTTTGTGCCCTCAATCACCTTTTTTAAATGATAAATTCATACCTAATTTTAGTTGTAAGATTTTGGGGTATTGTTTAAGATGTTACTCAGTGCTCTTGATGTAACCTCATAAATAATAATGAGTGTTCATATTTTCCACCAAGGTCTAAAATCCCCCCCCCACAGTGTTGATATAAATTTGCTGTTTATTAAACTTTCCTAAAACTATTTGCCATATTCTAATTTACTGTGATTACCCTAAAATACATGTAAGATAATAGTAATACCATATTAATTCCCATATTTTCCTCCTCCCTTTTTTCTGATATTTTTGTTTAGAGATGAGAAAGAGAAATTATGCAAATATTTCAAAACGAATCTACTTTTCTTTCTTTCTTTTTTTTTTTTTTTTTTGTGGTGCTGGGGATTGAACCCAGGGCCTTGCGCTTGCAAGGCAAGCACTCTACCAACTGAGCTATATCCCCAACCCCTCAAAACTAATCTACTTTTATTCTCAGTTTAATAAATATTTGAGATTCTTACCTGCATCAATCAGATTCTTACTACCTAGTTGGTGCAAAGCACTGGTAGGCATTATAAGCAAACAGGTAATTAGACTTCAGTGCTTACCATTAAGAAGCTTATGACAGCCAAACGCAGTGGTGCACGTCTGTAATCCCAGCACTTGGGAGGCTGAGGCAGGAGGATCACAAGTTCAAATCCAGCCTCAGCAACATAGTGAGGCCCTAAGCAACTCAGTGAGACCCTGTCTCTAAATAAAATACAAAATAGGGCTGGGGATGTGGCTTAGTGGTCGAGTGCCCCTGAGTTCAATCCCCAGTGCCAAAAAAAAAAAAAAAAAAGGAAGCTTATGACAGTGATTCATCCTTATTTACATGATAATCAATTAGAAAAATTGAGACTTTGGCTCTTCTAGCATCCTTTGGGAGAAATAACTCAGAATTCAAAAAACATACTCTTTTCAATAAGAATTTATATAGAATCTAGTGTATAGAAGTACTTGGAAAAATAGAAGATAAAAAGATAAGATATATTCCCTTCCTTTTTGGGCTCATACCTGTATATATTTTAGAAGTCAGAAAGATTGGGTCATTTGAGAATTAACTGAACATATGTGGTAAAGTCACTAAGGTTAACAGTATGGCAGTTCCTCAAAAAGTTAATAAAAGAACTATCAAATGATTCAGCAACTGGGCATGGTGGCGCACGCCTGTAATCCCAGCACTTGGGAGGCTGAGGCAGGAGGATCGCGAGTTCAAAGCCAGCCTCAGCAACGCGAGGCCCTAAGCAACTCAGTGAGACCCTGTCTCCTAATAAAAAATACAAAATAGGGCTGGGGATGTGGTTCAGTGGTGGAGTGTCCCTGAGTTCAATCCCTGGTTCCAAAAATAAATAAATAAATACACAGTAGAAAGGTAAATACTTAAGAAAAGATTAAAAGACACCATCCAGAAGATGATAAGGGATGTGAAGAGAAAAATTCTAAGAAAATGACATCATGGTATTCAAGAGAAGGGAGAATTTCTATTGAAATGTGTTGTGATGAATAACATTCAAACCACTGAAGAGATCAAATAACAAAGTACTATAAAAAGGCCTGGCTGTGGAGGCATAGTTCAGTGGTAGAGCACTTACTTGCCTAGCAAGCACAAGGTCCTGGGTTCAATCCTAGCATCTGGAGAGGGAAAAAAAGGCTTTGAAATGGACAGTTCATGAAGTCACTCTGAATATTACTGAGTGCAGGTTCCTTAAAATTACAAAAACCAAATATCCTCTTGAATACAGGAGTGCTCTAACACTGAGCTACATTCCCAGCCCTTTTATTTATTTTTTAAATTTTGAGACAGGGTCTTTCTAAGTTTCCTAGGCTGGTCTGTAACTTGTGATGCTCCTGCATCAGCCTCCAGAGTTGTTGGGATTACATACATGCACCAAGTCAAATATCTTGAGAATTTTAAAAAAGTTAGTAACCGTAGACAGTTTTTTCAGGAAATTAGGAATGAAGGGAAGAAAATAGAGGATTATCAGGATTTTTTTTAGGAAGACAATGTTAAGGGACTTTTTTTTTTAGATACAGAAAATCCAAGCATATGTTTAGAGGAAGAGGAAATAGAGAACTTTAAGAAAGGAGAGGCAATAATTTATGGAGCAAAATCCCTTATCAAAATAATAGATGGTGGGGCCTAATGGTGCAGGCCTTCTAATCCCAGTGATTTGGGAGCCTGAGGCAGGAGGACCATAAGGCCAGCCTGGGCAATTTAGCAAGACTCTGTTTCAAAATAAAAATTAAAAAGGGTTGGGGATATAGCTCAGTGGTACAGTGTCCCTGGGTTCAATCCCCAATACCACAAAACCAAAGACAATAAACAAACAAAATAATCATAGATGAAGGGACAGTTTTGGAAAACATTAGGTGTCCCCTGAGGTAAAAGGAAAAGATGGCTGAGGTTAGGATGAAAAAGTGAGCTCTGATAGACTTCAGACATCATGCCCTCTACTTCAGAATCATCTGAGAGAGAGGAAGATAGTGTGGAGTAGTGGCTTTAGAAAAGTAGGGAATATTTGACATAGCCAGTATGGAACATGGGTATGTCAGCCAACCAGCTGAGTCTTGAGTCATAAATAATGCAGTAAATTGGAAATCGCAGTTATGCAATTTTCTTGACTGTAGAAGAGCAGATTGGAAAAGCAGATGGTTGTGTTGATCCACATTCAGGGACTGGCAGAAGAGACAATGTACTGAGATCACAGAGTGGAAGGAATTGTGAATTCTAGTAAGAAAGTTGAAACAACTGATCTCATAAACCAAACTGGAAAAGGAATAAAATCAGCTGGGAGCTAACAGACTAGAGAAGAGGTCAAGAAGACTACTTACTGCTTTTAAGAAGTTAGAAGGGAGAAATTCAGAGAGAGCAAGAGTGGGAAGAGTTAAAAGATTGGTCACAGTATGAGGTCTTTGGGGTAGAGCTATTTTGAGTGATAAGATAGATCTAGGATGAGCCTATGGGAATGTGTAGTTGTAGTGGAGAGGGTCAAGGAATTTAATGGCCACACTGCTGGAAAACTACTCTATTTGGACAGCAAAGGTAAACCAGAATGGTAAGACTCAAAATAGAGAAACACCCATAACCCTGTGCTCAAATCTTTAAGCACTTAAACTGTGATATGGAAATCGAACAGAGCTGAAGATGAAGAGAGTAATGTGTCAAGAAGATATGAACTTCTGTGGAGGAGCAAAGAAAACTCTTTTTCTGAGAACCCTAGCACAGAGAGGGGACTGTCACTTCCAGTTCCTGTCTCAAAATAGACATCACCTTCACCCAAAGGGATCTGTATGGTCACAGTAAGTCAGGTTTCCCTTATGGCAAAGAGATCAAAAGATTGTGAGAGAAAGATTAGCACTATAAGATGGTTTGTTAACGGTAGTATAGAAGATGACACAAGATTAGTAGGAAAATCAGCAAGTTAATTATGAGAAAGAAAAGAAAAAGTGACTACAGGGACTTATATCATGAGTGAGTCAGGGCATTAAAAAGTACATGAAGTTAACTGGGTGTGGTGGTGCATACCTGTAATCCCACCAGCTCAGGAGGTTGAGGCAGGAGGATTGCAAGTTCCAAGCCAGTGTCAGCCATTTAGCAAGGCCCTAAGCAATTGAGTGAGACCCTGTCTCAAAATAAAAAATAAAAAGGTCTGGGAATGTGGCTCAGAGGTTAAGCACCCCTGGGTCAAAAAAGAAAAGAAACACTGTACCCATTAAAGTTATGCCCCATTTTATCCCTACCTCCAGTCCCTGCAACTACTATTCTACTTTTGATCTCTATTGATTTGACTATTCTGGATGTTTCATATAAGTGGAATCATATAATACTTGGCCTTTGTGACTGACTTCTTTCACTTAACAATGTTTTCAAGGTTCATACATGTTGTAACATGTATCAGAGCTACATTCTTTTTTATAACTAAATAAATATTTCATTGTATGGATACACCACATTTGTTTATCCATTCATTGATCAATAGACAGTTGTACCGTTTCCACTTCCTTTGGAATAGTGCTACTATGAACTTTTTATTTTGTTTTGTTTTAATTTTCTATTTGTTCTTTTTAGTTATACATGAAAGTAGAATGTATTTTGATGTATTACACATACATGGAGTATAACTTCCCATTCTTGTGGTCTTATGTGATGTGGAGTTCCAAAAGTAAACCATCTGGTTTTATTTTAATTTATTTTTTTGGCAATGGGGATTGAACCCAGGGGTGCTTCACCACTGAGCCACATCCCCAATTCTTTTTTATATTATGTTTAGAGACAGGGTCTCACTGAGTTGCTTAGTGCCTCACTAAGTTGTTGAGGCTGGCTTTGAACTCACTATCCTCTTGGGATTACAGGTGTGCACCACCATGCCCAACTAACTGCTATGAACATTTGAGTGCAAGTTTTTATGTGGATATATGTTTTCTTTTTCTTTTCTTTTCTTTTTTTTTTTGAACCAGGGATTGGACTCAGGGACACTCGACCACTGAGCCAAGTCCCCAGCCCTATTTTGTATTTTATTTAGAGACAGGGTCTCACTGAGTTGCTTAGGGCCTCACTAAGTTGCTGAGGCTGGCTTTGAACTCGCGATCCTCCTGCCTCAGGCTCCCGAGTCGCTTGGATTACAGGCGTGCGCCACCGCGCCCGGCTTGGATACATGTTTTCATTTCCGGCATATACCAAAATGGTAACTCTAGATTTAACTTTTTGAGGAACTGCCAAACTCTTTTCTAAAATTTAAAATTCACACCAATAGTGTATGAGAATTCCAATTTCGCACTTCCTTACCAATACCTATTATTTTATGTTTTCAAAAATTATTTTAGGGGCTGGGGTAGCTTAGTGATAGAGCATAGCACTTGCCTAGCATGTATGAAGCACTGAATTCAATCCTTGGCACCACATAAAAATAAATAAATAAAATATGCTGGACCCAGTGGCGCACACCTATAATCCCAGCGGCTTGGAGGCTGAGGCAGGAGGATCATGAGTTCAAAGCCAGCCTCAGCAAGGGCAAGGCACTAAGCAACTCAGTGAGACCATGTCTCTAAATAAAATACAAAATAGGGCTGGGGATGTGGCTTAGTGGCCAAGTGCCCCTGAGTTCAGTCCCTGGTTCCAATAAAGGTATTGTGTCCATCCACAACTTAATTATTTTTAAAATTATTTTAGGGTGAGGGTATAGCTCAGTGATAGAGTATGTGCTTAGTATTCACAAGCCCATAGGTTTCAGTCCCAACACCGCCTCCCACAAAATTGTCCTCAACCTACTAGTTGTGAAGTGGTATCTTATTTCGCTTTGCCTTTCATTAATGACTAACAGTGTTGAGCATATTTTCATGTGCTCATTGTCCATTTATATATATACTTATATATGTATATATGCATATATACATATATTCTTACATATACATATATATACATGTTTATATGCATATGTACATATATTCTTGGAGATAGATCCATTCAAATATAAGAGTTCTTTCTATATTCTGGCTACTCAATTCTTATCAGACCAATGATATTGTTGTGGGAAACACACTGGTTGAGAAGCAGCAAGCAGCACTGGGACAGGAGGAGAACTCCAAACTTTATTTTACGCAAGTAGGCCCAGAGGAAAATAAGAACTCCAAATTCTGAGCCCTGATCCAGTTTCTCAACATATTTATAGATTATTTAGTGTCATCTTAGACCCATCCTATCATTGGGGCTTTTTCCTCTTTTTTAAAAAAAATCTCTAATCTATGCAGCTGAAGGCCTTGTGCAGGGTCTCTAACATAAAGCATGCAGACAGAACAGATGAGAAGAAACAGCTCTTTTCACAGACATCTATTACATTTCGGGAGGGAGTAGTCAGACTCTTAGGGCAGTTACTAACAATCCAAAAGGTAGGGAACCATGGTTAACTAGGCTTCCTGAAGAAAGGCTGAAAGAGGAGAGCCGAAGTAATCTCTTCCCCGGGCATTAGTCTCTTAACATAACATTTTTGTAATTTCATTTCAAAACCAAGTCTTGTTTTGCCATCACAATATGTAAATATTTTCTCCCATTTTATGGATTGTTTCATTATCTGATAATGTCCTTTGTTTTTTTTTGTTTTTTTGTTTTGTTTTGTTTTTTGAACCAGGAATTGAACTCAGGGACACTCAGCCACTGAGCCACATCCCCAGCCCTATTTTGTATTTTATTTAGAGACAGGGTCTCACTGAGTTGCTTAGGGCCTCGCTAAGTTGCTGAGCCTGGCTTCAAACTCGCAATCCTCCTGACTCAGCCTCCCAAGTCGCTTGGATTACAGGCATTCACCACCATGCCCGGCTTGATAATGTCCTTTGAATAGCAATATTTTTAATTTTGATGTCTGACATCGACTTTTTCTTTAGTTTTTTTGTGCTTTAGATATCATGTCCAAAAACCTGGTTTATTTATAATAATTCCTCTTTACACTGTCAAAAATGTCCTAATAGACAATAAGTTGTCCTACTAATAAGCATCCTACTAATAAATCTCTAGTACTAGCTTAAGGAAGCAGGGATAATCAATTAGAAAACTCTGGGCAAGTGAATGAATAAATACTAAATTGTTTTATCCTTACCTCACATCAGATTTCCTTTAAAAAGAAGTCAAACTGCCAGTAATTTAGTTGCCACTTTTTATATTTTTATATTTATTCAACAAGTTTATGTTGAGCACCTACTCTGTGTCAAGTACCTTTCCATAGATTAAAAAAAAAAGGTACCAGGAAATTACAACAAGAAAACTTTTTAAATGTTTTCCCTTTTCATTTTTATAAAAGCAATATAACAGTTACAAGCATTGGAAAGATTTTAAAAAGCTCATAAATCTCATTGTGCAAATACAATGATTTCATTGTTATTTATTCCTTTATATAGTCTTTGTTCATGATTACACACATATTTTAACATAATTCAGTTAGCACAAAGGAGTTACATTTAAAAAAAATTTTTTAATTGTAGATAAACACAATATCTTTATTTTATTTATTTTTATGTGCTGCTGAGGATGCAGCGCCTCACACATGCAAGGCAAGCACTCTACCACTGAGCTACAAACCCAGCCCGAGTTAAATATTTTACTTTTTAAAAAAATTAATATTTTATTATAAATAAGAGAATGTTTTCTTGATTTTGGCTTCAGAGAGTGCAACAGAGAAGAAGCAAACAAAGGAAGAAAAAGTGTAAGTCAATACAATATTATTAAGATGAGCAAGTATGGCCTATAAATGGATTTGTGCTCTGGTCTGTCATTGCTCGTAGGTTGGCAAATTGAGTTCAAGAGTATATAATTCTATTCCATGTTATTAACATTTTTCTTTTTCTTCCTGATCTATGACTCAGACTCTACTGATTACCTTAACCATATTATATGGGTAATTTAATTTCTAGCTATTGTTCATACTGGTCAGTTAAATATTTGCATCTAGATAAGTTTCTCTCCTGTAAGTTTGTAGCTAAAGTTTGATGTATAAACTAAACTAATTTTTACTAGAATTTGCTTCAAGAATAATGTGTCCCAAAGAAGTTAATAGATGTATATTCATAAATAGTAACTGATAAAAATTTCCATAGTTTTTTTATACTACTGCATAGGTCGTCCTCAAATAGATAATTCAGCAAGAATACTATTTATCAACTATGTAGCTTTGCACATTTGCTAAGTTCAATTTCTTAAGCTAGACAAATAATCCTAAATTATGAATTTTATAGCAAACTGAGGTAGTGTTTTCTGTTATTATTCCAATGTATTTGATTTTTAAGTGAATGATCATCAATTATCAGTGTTCACATTCAAATAAATCTCCTCTTGGTGAATAAGATTTCTTTGGAATGCCTTATTTGCTACTTGAAAAGAATGAAATATCCCTAAGTGAAAACACAAACTTAGTTACCTTTCTAAAGGTAAACAGGTGGCTTGCCTAAAGAGTTGCTTTAGAAATTAAGGATTTGTATATTTAAATACCATAGCCTTCCTCCTCAGTTCTAGCCCTGGCTTGACTTATTCCATTCCTTGAATTTTGACTGTGCCTGCTAATGTCATTTAATTTTGTTTCTTCACCTTGATAGATTAACTTTGTGATTAATTTGGCATAGGATGGTGTGTCCTGTGGTTTCCATCAGGGACTTTGTGGTAAAGAAAAATTGACAAGCAGACCAAGGACTCTTGTAATTCCTTTCTGACCCACTTTTATTGATTCCCTACAGACAACTCTTTCCCCCTTCCTAGAGTCTGTTCCGGATCCCATTATCCAACTGTTCTTCCTGGCCACAGCAGGTGTATTGCTGGCTGATCCTCCCCATCTTGGCTGGAACATTCCTGTCTTTCTGCTCACCGTTTCAGGGTCACATCCTCCTCATCTTCCAAGGTGAGAATTGTATTAAAGCATAAGCCAAAGGAGAGCTCCAGGATCTTCTTTCTATCTCAGGTTACAGGATCTTAACGTTGGCAACTTGAAGTTTCTCCCTTGACTTTCTTATGCAAACAGAGGAATGGTTCTAACCATGAGATTTTAAACCAGATATGAGGGGGAAAGGGAATCAGAGAATCACAGAATCACTTTAAGTGCTCCTTCCCTTTGCTAATTAGTTACCCACATGTAGGAGATAACTGGTGTTCCCCTCCCCAGTGTACCCATGATCATAATAACTTTCCTTTCCCTCAGGCCCTTGTGACTGAGCACTAGCAACATGGTACCCAGAAATTGATGTTTATACTGTAATGAAATAACTATGAATACAAAGTTGATATGCCACATTCATATTACTTGTATATAAACATACAACTGTTGAAATAATTCAAATAAATGAAAATAATTGTCATGTAGAGGTAATAGGATTGTTTTTGTTTCCTGTTATGGGTTACATGTAGTGTCCCCCACGTGTGAGACAGTGCAAGAAGGTTCAGAGGAGAAATGATTAGGTTGTGAGAGTCTTAACCCAATCAGTGATTTAATTCCCTGATAGGGATTAAGTGAGTGGTAATTGAAGTGGTGGAGTGTGGCTGGAGGAGGTGAGAATTGGGGTGTGGCCTTGGGTATATATTTGTATCTGGCGAGTAGACTCTCTCTGCTTCCTGATCATCACATAATTCACTTCCTTCTGCCACACTATTTTGCCATGTTGTTCCTATCTCACCTCCAGCCTTAAGGAATGGAGCCTGCTCTCTACAGATTGAGACCTCTGAAACTGTAAGCCCTCAAATAAACTCTCCGTCTTCTACATTTGTGCTGGTCAGGTCATTTAGTCACAGCAGTGAAAAATCTTATTAAAACATTTCCTAAAGTTTTAAAAAATTACATATTCATGCCTATAATCCCAGCATATCAGGAGGCTAAGGCAGGGGGATTGCAAATTCAAAGCCAGTCTCAGCAACTCAGCGAGGCCCTAAGCAACTTAATAGAATATTTTAATTTTAAAACTAGAGATGTTAGAGAGCATTCTAACACAACATGCTTATTTTCCATAGGAGGAAAATATAATCCAACAAGATTAAGGGGCTTGCTTATAAAATATGACAGCAACTTTGGAACAAACAAAATCATAAAGATTATGCACAATGTGAAGCATAGTATCTCTTCATGTGATCAGAGAATGAGGGTTTAGAAAGGATCTCAATTGTCCTAGTCAGGTATGAACATAATTGTAGTCATCTCTTGTGTCAAGTATTATCAAATATGTAGTTGTGTATCTGCCTTTGTTCAGTATTTCTGCTTAGAAACTACCAGCCCTAAATTTAACCATTTCCTTTGAGATTAAATGACCTGCCAGTGACCTACTTGCCATCACGGGTCAAGATCTATGCCTCTATGCTTAAGTACTTCTGCGACTGAATATTTATAGTGATAGTTTGCCTACTGAGGGAATCCAACTCATGGCCAAAAGTTCTCATTGGAAATTTAGTGCTGAAAGCCGTCACAGATTATAGCAAGCTCAGCAGTACATTGACAAATAATGCTTAATAGACCAAAAAGTGGAAAACTAAATCACAAAGCTCTTCCGAATCTCTTGTTGGGGTGGAGTATCAGTGACATTTCAGGCTTCAGATCACATCGAAATTGAAAGTTTGTGACATAAGCTTGACACATATCCACCCCATTCTCCATGGTACTTCTGTCAACATTGAACAACCAGGCATGACTGGAGTGGATCATTAATAACCAGCTTCCAGAGCTGCATTTCCCAAAGTCTGCTCCCAGGAATAGTAGTTCTAAAAGACATTCCACATATTTTACCGGGTACAATAGCACATGCCATAGTCCCAAGTATTCAGGAGACTGAGGCAGGAGAATTACTTGAACCCAGGAGTTTGGGAAAAGCCTGGATAACATAGCAAGACCTTGTCTCTTAAAAACTGTACACACGAGCACACACACATTTTCTTAATATTTGCATAATATTCCATTGTCAAACGAGTTTGGGAAAGATGGCATTAAAAGTGGTCTACTACAATACATAATGATTCTCTAAGCAACAACTACAGTATTTTAATATATAGTGCTTCTCAAACTTATTGAAGAATGCCTTTTTAAAGGAACTCCTTTTAATCTCTTGAAGGGTACAATCAAGAGGAGGGCCCTAGTTCCATGAATGCACAAGAATTCCATTGTTTGGATAATCCTATTCTACCAACCATCACTGTTTTGCTTCTTTTTTTAATAGTACTGGGAATCAAACCTAAGGTCTTATGTGTGTTAGCCAAGCTCTCTACCACTGAGCTACATCCCTAGCCCTCATCACTGAATGTCAGTTCTTGAAAATGACATAATCTTAAAGATAATCTACTATTTTCAGTTATGCAAATGTGTGCTGGTTGGAATCTAAAATCATTCCATCAGATGTGTTTGAACAATAAATTAAAGCAGGATATCACATAGCAAGTTAAATTAGCAACTACTGGATTTATAATTTTCACACATGCCTTTAGATATCAACAATTCTGAGAATGCTTAATTTATTGGTGGGGAAATTAATCTGTTACAGAAAGCCAAGAAGATGCAGTATAACATTTTATAGTGAAAAGTATAAAATAAAGAGAAAGTATGTAAAATTCTCTGTTCCTACAACAAATATCTGATGAGTACTTTCTGTGTACCAGATAGTTATACCAACTGAGTTGACAAGTTGGCAGTGAGAAGGAAAGATAGGTACCTATTAACTCTAGCTATCATTTGACATTGGGCAGTATGGTATTTATATTGTATCTTGAATTCTCAGAAAACTCCAGAGAAGGAGATCATATTCTTACATTATAAGTGAGAAGACTGGCCTTCTGAGATAAGAAGTAATTTTCCCTAGACCATGCCTACCAAGTGGTGAAATTCGAATTTGAACATAAGTCACTGATGCCAAAGCTATGTTCTTTCCACTAATTATAATACAGCTTTCTCTTTATTGTGACTTAAAATTTTTTGAGATTGAACAAAGTATTAAAGTATAATGGTAGTTGAAGGTTAGGACCCATTTCCATATAATTAAGATAATGAAACTGATTTTTTTTTTTTAGTTCTGCCTTTGTTTTCTCTATTTCCCCCATCCCCTTTCATTAGGTCAGTTGTCAACTCCAGGTGGAAAGTCTGAATCTTCATCTCTGGCTCTAACCCGCCTTCTGAACTGTAATCCCACATTTCTCCTTGACTGCCTTACTGTGACCTAAAATGAGACATGTTTAAAATTAAAAACTCTTTTCTCGGGGCTGGGGTTGTGCCTCAATAGTAGAGTGCTTGCCTAGCATGTGAGAGGCACTGGTTTCAGTCCTCAGCATCACTTATAAATAAATAAAGGTTCATCAAAAACTAATAAAAATATTTTTAAAAAACCTCTTTTCTCCTCCAAACCGACTCTCCTAATTTCATTCTTGTAGTCATTTAGCTCAAAATTTGGGGCCATCTTTGAATCCTCTGTGAAATTAATAGTAGCATTCAGTGATCTGTAATATCCCTTCTAGCTCTAAAATTCTGGTATTATTTTTGTGTATCACATACTCAGTTAAGAGGAATTACCTTCCCTGCTTTGGGCACACTCAAGTTATTTTTCAGAGTTTTTTCAAAATCTAACACAGTGTATCCTATTGTTTCATTCTTTTTTATTTATTTATTTATTTACTTATTTATTTATTATGTATCTATCTTGAGACACAGTCTCATTATTTTGCTCAGGCGGTCCTCAAACTCATGAGCTCAAGACATCCTCCTGCCTTAACCTCCCAAGGAACTAGGACTACAGGTGCATGCCTGGCATCAAAGCCCATTTAAATGTCATCTCTTTCTTTAAATCCCTCATGTGCCTCCTAACTGGACTTTATAGTAACGGCCCTCTCCTTCAGGATCCCATAATACCTTTCTCAGGACACTTCACAGTAGCCTATATACCCATCAACTATATACGTATAAATGTATAATAGGTATAAATATATTTATATTATTATTTATGGTAACCTATATATACATCCACACTGTATGTAGTGTGTGTATATACACACACACATGCACATATATATACATGTACTATATGCACTTATATACACAGTAGAGGTGTGTATGTGTGTGTATACAAATCCTACAAATTAATATATAAGTATATTTAATTATATAGTATGTACATGTTTAGAGTACTGTGAAGAGTAATATAACTAATATACATATGATATATATGCGTATTCATAGTGTATGTGCATCTATATAAAGTAGAATGAGGAGGATGCCAAGGGGGATGCCTGACAAGGACATCACTGATTGAACAGGAAAGTGGATTTTGGACTGGGCATGAGCACAGGGTATGGAATCGGGTAAGGAAAGGGAGTAGGGGGTTGAGGTAGACAATTTAGAAGTTTCAGAACCTTAATGAGGTAAGGGAAGCATCCTTCAAAGCAACAGAGGGTAGCTAAAGGTGATTGCTTACTCGTGGGGGAATTGTTCAAATAAGTAAACATTGTAAGGATATTAGGAACCAGGTTACTGTGTAGAAGGAAGGAGTTACAAATGTGGAGGGGCAGAAACTAGAATGAACCTTGTGATGCTGGATTGGTGGTATTACAGTAAACACAGGGTTTCCCAGTATATATTGTTAAAGAAATAAAACTGTAAATATGTGTGTGAGTAAATAGATGGCTGTACTGTGTTAGTATGAATGTAAAAATGTTCCCTAGCTGCATCCACTGAGACACCATAGACTGTGATAACCAAGGAGCAGGGAACAAACCTGGTACTTCTAAATGCCATTCTCCACTAAAAGTAACCTAGGCTTTTGGAGAAATGACTGCCTTCAGGTTGGAACAAAATAAACTTTGTAACCTTTGTATATCTTATAACTAAGACACACAAACTTAAGAAAGTGCTCAATAAATGATAGGTGCATGTCTAAAGGGCACAGAACAGTGAAGTATCAGTGTAGAAGCTGGAAGATGATGGGTATGTTATATAAAACTCTTTCAAGTGTTCTGTATTTTAAAAATGTTTTACAGTAAAATGTTGAGAAAGAATTTAAAACACACAGACTGTTTTAGTCAGCTTTTACCCTTTCTGTGACTAAAAGATATGACCAAAACAATTTTATTTGAGGGTTCATGGTTTCAGAGGTCTTAGTCCATAGAAGACTGGCCATTCCTTGGGCTCAAGGGAGGAGGGGAATGTCTCACACATGTGAGCTTTGGGGGGATAACTTGCATCCAACACACACACACACACACACACACACACACACAGATACACAATCCAAAATGAACAGGGCTCCTATTGACCAAATCTAGGACAATTTGGACATCAAAATAAATTACCATAGAAACACATTATTCAATGAAATAGGAAACTCTGGATCCATACTGGCATAAATTCATTAATTGTAAATTTGACGAGAAACAAAATTCTTGAAAGAAGATAGCTTCAAAGAATCTCCCTCACAAAATGCACGTTAATTATAGAAGCAAAAAAGTACAGTGAGAAAGCCTGCCACAACTTATTTTTTGGCGCGGGGGTGGGGGGGTGGGGGGGTGGGGGGGTGGGGGGGTGTCCTGGGGATTTAACTCAGGGGCACTTTACCACTACGCCGTATCCCGACCTATTTTTTATTTTGACACAGGGTCTTGCTAAGTTGCTGAAGCTGCTCTTGAACTTGCCATCCTCCTGCCTCAGCCTCCTGAGTTGCTAGGATTATAAGTGTGGGCCACAGTGCCTGGGGACATCACCTTATTAAGACAAATATTAGAATGAGGAATTAAAATTGTGCCACCTGGTAGGATACAATGAGAAGAATACAGCATCACTTCAATGAGAGTCCTGTCAAAACTACCTAGTCTGAATCTAATCATGAGTAAATAATCAGACAGATCCAAAATGACAGCCATTCAATAAAAATAATTGGTCCAGAATCTTTAGAAGTATCAAGGATATAAAAGAGTGAGGAAGTGTTCCAGAATGAAGGCAACTTAAGATAGATGATAAGTAAATAGGATGTTTGATTTGGATCTGAATATTTTTACCATAAATAACATTTTTTAGACAACTGGCAAAAAGTAATGTATCATAAAAATATTTTTTATTTTGATAGTTATATTGTGATCATGTACAGGGTGCTTAGGGGCAGTGGCCCCAATATCATATGACTCAGGAAAAAATATTCTTTGTACTATATTTGCAACTTTTTGTAAGCATGAGATTGTTTCAAAATAAAAACTGAAAAATTACATTAAAAACATTATAGTGGGAAAAAGCCGTAACTCGGAGCTCAGAGGCTGTTAGTTCCAGTTCAACCACCAACTCAATGTATGACCCTGACGGAGTCACTTTACTTAAGTCCCCAGAGTCAAGGGGTCAAGTTGAGTGTCCCTTGGACGTGCAGCTTTCCACTATCTACGCCCACAAGCACTGCACTGTCTGAATCTCTCCAGGCTCCAGCTGTCTTTGCCTTCAGATGCCCCAATGCTGCACCCGCGGATTTTGGCTTGCGATAAAAACACAAAAATAGTTGTGGCCGGAATCTCCGGACTGCAAAGCCACTGTCCTGGACTAAACTTGGTCCTCAAGTGTCTTCCATCACACTTTCGGCGGTGGAACGGTCACGCCTGCCAGAGTGGGCGTTCGATGGCTCGGCGGCCGGCTGGCCGCGCCTCGGACCTACGGCTCGGCGCGGGGCGCGTTCCCAATCGCTAACTGCCGCCGCGCTGGCTGGGGCTAGCTTTCCGGCCCCGCCCCGCGCGCGCCCCGCCCGACACACCGCCTCGCAGTCGCCACCGCTGGTGAGTCCCGGTGCTGCCCTGCTGTGCCACGGAACCGGTAACGTGGAGCGACCTGGACAGGTGCTGAGTCGAGGAGACCACCCCAAGGCAAGCAGTCGGGGATCCCGGGAGAGGCGGCAGCTCCGGGCGCGAGGGGGCGGGGCCGCGAGGAGGGACAGCGCACCGGGCCCGCACTTTGAGTTGAGTGGCTACGGGATCACCGGGTGGTCGCTGCAGGGATGTGGTCGCAGGAGAAGCAGGGACCTCGGGTGCGGGAACCGGTGAAGAGATTAGGTGTCTTGGCCCACGGGGCCGGGGACCGCCCAGGAACAACTGACTAGGGCGTGAGGTCGGCGGGTGACCGTGTCTCCCGTCCTTCCCCCGAGCTCCGGGAAAGTCTGGCTTCCCCGAGCACAACAGGTAGGCGTGGACTCGGTCCGCCCGCGGGAGCCGGAGGCTCAGGCCGCGTGTGCGGAGAAGGTCAGGAGGTTCAAGCCCGCTTTGCCCGCGCGCCACTCCCCGGACCCGCCCTGCGGCGCTCGCCGCACCCGGGGCCAACCCAGACCAAGCCCCGACCCGGGTTTTGGCTGAGCGTTTTCCGGGGCCCGTGCATTTTCTCCGGGCAATCTCTTGTGTCTGGAAGAAGCAGTGGAATATTGCTTTCTGTGTGGACTATTTCCAGTCCTTCCAGGAAAGAAAGTCTTTGCTGGGATGGCATTTGCTTAGTATATAAGAAAATATTTCTTTATGTACCTATCTGACGGCCAGAACGACTTCATTTCAAATTATCATAAGTCTTTGGAAACTTCATAAGGCGCTTTATGGTCCTTATTAATCACAATAATGTATACCTCGGGCAAGTTAAGATAATTTGAATTGTAAAGTCAGGTGAAAGATGACTTGAGCTCCTCCGTTACAGGTTATAATTATATATTGTTTTCATGTGCATTTATTGTACAAATATGTAGCACTTTTTATGTATGAACTAGGCGCCCTTAAGGACCTACATTCTAAAGGAAACCGTAAAAGTTTGTAGACAAGTACAGTTCAGAATTTTCAAAGAAATACTGTCCGGAACATTATTTAAGGTTAGGGAAAGCAAAAGTGTCATTAGAGCTGGGCATTACATGGGTGGGTGGAGGAGAATTGGCTCAATTCATTTTCCAAACATTTTAGAATTTCTCACTTTGAGAAGGTGGTTTTAGATGAGCATAGAAATTGAGATTTGTTTTCATTTACCATCGACATTTTCTTTAATAAAATAGGTAAACAGACAGGATTTATAACATTAGACTAGTGACAGTTGGAGAATACACTAAGTTGAGTGCCTGGTAAAATGCAATGATTTTACAAAGATAGCTATGGAATAGGAAAAGACCCTGACCTTCAAGACAGGAGACCTGAATTCTAGCTAAAGCCTCTCTGCAAGTATTTCTGGTTCTTAAATTAGGTCACTTTTCCTTTCCTTTGTCTTTGGTTATTTAAATATCTGACATTAGTGACAGAAAGTACATTACTCCAAAGTGCCTTTTAAGTTATTAGCTAAAAATAACTACAGTTGCCCTGGGTGGTAGCACTTGCCTGTAATCCCAGTAGCACTGGGAGGCTGAGGCAGGAGGATCCAGGGTTCAAAGCCAGCCTCGGCATGGGCAAGGTCCTAAGCAACTCAGTGAGACCCTGACTTTAAATAAAATACAAAATAGGGGGATGTGACTCAGTGGCCCAGAGCCCCTGAGTTCAATTCCCGGTTCAAATAATAATAATAACAACAACAACAACAACAAAAACTACTACAGTAAATTAGTAATTATATTCTCTGTGGAAAAATTGAAGTTATTCTTGTCTGTACTCCATACACTTTTCCTTCCTTCCCCCCCTTTTTCTTTTTTAAGACATCCTTAAAAAAAACAATTTAGTGGACCTTTATTTTATTTATTTGTGGTGCTGAGGATCGAACCCAATGCCTCATACATTCTAGACAAGCACTCTACCACTGAGCTACAACCCCAGCCCTCCTTCCTTTCTTCCATCCAGCTTTATTTCAAAAAGGGATTGAGGTAGTTTATAACAATCTTTATGAGCCTCTCTTAATTATGAATAAAGTAATGGGTTAAATTCTGAAATTCTCTTATTCTAAATTTTGGTTAATCAATTTAATAGCATCTATAAAAAAAAAAAGCTTCTTTGAGTCATATATGGTTCATTAATTATCCCATGGTATAATTTAAGGGTTTGAATGGTCCTTTAATGAGACCATAGTTTTCTCATTTAAAAACAAAAACACTTCTGCTTCTTAAGCAGATGTGGAGAAACTGTTACTATACCTCAATTAAGAAATGAATTAACTGGGGAATTAGTAAAGATTTGCTTATGTTATTTAATTGTATCAATTGTGTAATTTTAGTATTAAATTCTTAGAATAAAACAGGAATTGACCATCTACATCCTGTGGGTCAAATCTATCCTGCTGGTACTTTTTTTTAATTGGAGCACAGCCATACTCATTTGATTATATACTGCTTATATGTTGTTTAAGAGTAGTTGTATTAAAGCTGTATTGCGGGGCTGGGGATATAGCTCAGTTGGTAGAGTGCTTGCCTCATAAGCACAAGGCCCTGGGTTCAATCCCTAGCACCAAAAAAAAAAAAAAAGAAGAAGAAGCTGTATTGCCCACAAAGCCTACAATATTTACTGTTTGGTCCTTTATGGGAAAAACTTGGGGTCCCCTGGACTAGAACTCTAAATGCTTAATCTTTTGTAGAAGGAAATAGATTAAATTCTGTTTTAATTTTATCAGGTAAATAACTCTTCACCCTAAGTGTATAATGATAGAATAGGGGCATAATTTTTCTGCTACCTTTACCTAATATGAAATTTTATAATTTCAGCAACTCAGGTTCCTTGGAAAGGTAGAGAAAGGGATTTTTATATTTCTCTAACAATTTTCTGATTTTTAGTTTTAATTTAGATCGTATTTGGAAAAATTTTTATTTACTAAACTCTCTTTTTACTATATCATAAGCAACAATAAAACTTTACACAGAATATTTTTTAACATGAATCTAATAGTTAGCAGTGTGTTACAAGGTCAGATAGAGTATTATTGGCCATATAAAAGTAAACATGAAATCAGATGTGTATCTACAGTAAGAACCAAGTAGGAGATAAGAATTATCTGAGCAGATACTCAACAGATTGAAAGTGAACTGTGTAATCAGAATCATACTTGGACTTTTTTTATTAATAACAATCTAAAAGGTATTTATGTCTAGAAAAGACAGATTATATAGCAATATTAAAACGCCATGTTAGTTACCTAAGAAATTGGAGCTGGTTATGTGATACAAGAGGAGGAAAATTTGGAAGAGGTGATAATTGTACACATTTAAAGCTGTACATGTATTTTACTAATCTTAGAATAGTGTGGTACCAGTTTTTCTAAATAAAATGTCTTACATATTATTACAGTAATTTAGTTACCCTTAATGCCTAAGTAATGTTTCTCTATGGTTAAAATATGCATCATCTTTTTTTTTTTTTTTTTTTTCCTTTTTCTTTTTCTTTTTTTTTCGCGGTGCTGGGGATTGAACCCAGGGCCTTGTACTTGCGAGGCAAGCACTCTACCAACTGAGCTATATCCCCAGCCCTCATTCATAGGTTTCTGTATGTTAAATGTATGCATATTTTTGTGCCTATACACAAAATATCTTACTCAATACAAGTGATTAATTTTATGTAAGTAAAATTACCAGAAAACTGAAATTATCCACTTCTAAAACTTTTTTAAAAATTATTTTGGGAGGAAATTGGGTGTGTGGGGGCAAACATATAGGTACAAAATCCTATAATTCCTAATTTGGCAGCAAATCTTGGCCTGAACTGTTTGAACTACTATTTACAGTCATTGCTTATCCCATCTTATGTGAACTATGCTTATTTTTTTGCAACAGAAATATCAATTAGTTTGATGACAGAGTACTTCCCAGACCAACATAGCAATATGATGAAATAGATGGTATGTTCACTGTATTACATGGGTGTGCCATAAAGTGGCAGCCAGAAGGCAAAGTAATATGGAATTATTCCGGGGAGCTATACTTGCAAAGCTAAGACCCTAGCTAGACCTCTGGTAGGGAATGAGAAGCAGTGTCTGGCAAGGAAAGCCTTCAGGTAGGGCTCCAAGAGCTCAGAAATGTAGCTAAGTTCTAGGCTAACTGTTCTGTAAATTAGGTTGTAAATCAGAAAGTGAACTGTGGAGAAGAGCCTAGATGTCAGAAGTAGTGTGAATCTGTGAATGTTAACCAGTTTAAAAGCCATGAATAGAGGAGGGGGAAAAGGAAGATTCTTAACCAAACCAATGGCTAAACAAGGAAGTTCTAGGTGTCAGACTGTGCAAGTGGCAAATAGAAGGATGGCATTATTTTGAAAATTGAGCAAGAATTCCTGCCCTGTTTTGTAAATTCTACTGTGCTTAGGCAATAATGGCATCTTACATATTTACTCCTGTACTGACAGCCCCATATTTTTCTATTTTTTTAAAAATACCTATATTAAATAGCACTTTAGTCTTCCATCTCTGCTAGCTGTCTGCTGTGAGTTCTTCCTCCTCTGGTGGGTTTGATCCTTCACTTTTAATGTGGTGCTGTATTCCAATCTAGCTAGAATCCAAATAACTGGACTGTCAGTCATGTCAGAACTATGAATGGGCTTTGAGGGATTTAGGTAAGTAAAATGCATCAGTTCTGAAGCAATAAATTGCCATGTGGACTTTTTTGTTCGTTTGCTTTTGGTTCCCTGGTACAGGATTTTCTGCTAGGTACCAAGTAGTGAGATTCCCGGATGGTGACTTTTCATGAGTGTGGTGGGAGATACAGAAGACTAAGGCTTCTCTAATTTTAAAATCTGCCTCTGGCATTCCTTAATGTTCAGTATGAAATGGCTCTTCCCTGGAAGAGATAGGAGAGTTTGGTGTGTAGATTGGAGAATAATAAAAATTGTCAAGTATAGCCCAAGACTAGTACTTTTAGTACTTAGTGATTTGCTGTCTGGATGGGAAGGGCTCTCTGGAAGCTGATTGTCTCTAGAAGACCTAACATTTTAACAGAAAGCCTCAAAGTACTGGACACAGGAAAGTGATAAGAAACAACAACAAAGTTATAAGGATTAGATGCTTCAGCAACTATGATAGTAACTGTCGTATAGCAATGATAAGAGGCTCTATGAAGTAATAAAGGAACATGGACACTGAACTAGACATGGGTGTTACTTAAATAGCATTTTAACCTTGGACATCTATCTTCTTTGTGGTGTTGGGAATCAAACCCACTGTACCACTGAGCTTCATACCCAGCCCGTGGTCAGATTTCTTTTTTCTTTTTTTTTTTTTTTTTTGGTGGGGGGTACTGAGGATTGAACTCAGGGGCACTCCACCACTGAGCCACATCCCCCACCCTATTTTGTATTTTATTCAGAAACAGAGTCTCACTGAGTTATTTAGCACCTTGCTTTTGCTGAGGCTGGCTTTGAACTCTCAATCCTCCTGTCTCAGTCTCCCAAGCCACTGGGATTACAGATGTGTGCCACCACGCCTGGTCCCATGGTCAGATTTCTAAAGTCATTATCTTTATCTTTAAAATGATAATGATTATATAAAAATTTCAGTGTTATGAGGATTAAATGATATAGTGAATTAAAGGGTTTTGGTAAGTAAATGCTCTAAAAATATTTTTCCCCCATCACTGTGTTATCAGAGTTCTTTGCTACTACTCAGTCTTCCCTCTACCCAGAACACTTTCTTTTTATACTAAATGGATTTTTCTCTTTCATAACTCTTGAAGGACAGTTGCCAGAAAGTGCTATCTTCCAAGTGGGACTTCCATTGGCAATCTCTCACTGAATCCAGCTGTTTTTCTCATCCCTACAGTAATTAATTGATTAGCATTTTAAAGATTCTGATTCTTTAAATGTGGTATTCCCTGTAGGACTGAGAAGAAAAATGTAGGGGTTGGAGAACAGGTCTGTAGTTAAAATATATTGAGATACATCACACGCTATATGGGTGTGTGTATGAAGAAACCCTGGTTTAAAAAAAACAACTACCTGCTGCTGACCTCAGCATTTTTCCAAAACTATTTCAACTCAGACCCCACACCCGCCCCCACCTATTAGAATACTTATTCTCATTCTTTGGCACTGTTGTTCTGTAAAGCACACTTTGGTGAAGACTAATCTGTATATCTCGGTTAGCACTTGTAGTTTTCATAATTTACTTTTTAATCAGAGCCTAATATTCTTTGAGTATGTCAAACTTTAATCATTCTCTAATGTTGGACTTATATGGTGTTTCCAGTTTTCATTTCTACAATGCTATAATTAATGCTTTATTTTTCTGTTATTTCCCTTTTTCTTTCATTATAGGACTTTAAAAAGCTGGATGTTTTCATCAGACAAAAAGTTTTCAAAAATATGAAAACTTTCATATTTTTATTCCTCCTGATATATTGTTTTACAAGAGTTGAACCATTTGTACTGCCACTAGTGCAAAACTATCAGTTTTCTAAAATCTCAGTATTGATTCTAAAAGTTTTTATATTTATATTTAATGTTTGTGTAATTTTGAATACTCCAGCTAAATCAGGTTATTTCTTTTTTTTTTTTTTTTTTTTTTTGGTACTGGGGATTGAACCCAGAGGCACTCCACCACTGAGCCACATCCCCAGCCCTATTTTTTGTATTTTATTTAGACACAGGGTCTCACTGAGTTGCTTGGCACCTCGATAAGTTGCTGAGGCTGGCTTTGAACTCGCGATTCTCCTGCCTCAGCCTCCAAGTGCTGGGATGACAGGCATGCACCACTGCACCCGGCTTCAAGTTATTTCTTACTAAACTTAAATCAGTATTATAGAGTTAACATTTGAAAGTATCCATTAATGATAACCAATGTTACAGAGTATATAAGATCATACAAAATAACCGGGCGTGGTGGTGCCTGTAATCCCAGCGACTGGGGAGGCTGAGGCAGGAGGATCACGAGTTCAACGCCAGCCTCAGCACAGGCAAGGCGCTAAGCAACTCAGTGAGACCCTGTCTCTAAAAAAATACAAAATAGGGCTGGGAATGGGGCTCAGTGGCTGAGTGCCCCTGAATTCAATCCCTGATTCCAAAAATTGCATTGTCAGAAATTTTCCTATTTTCTGAAGTAAGTGATTGATTGATTGATTGATTGATTGATTTTGAGTTGGGGCTTGCTAAGTTAGTTGCCCAGGCTGACTGTTCTTCCTGCTGTAGCCTCTAGTCACTGGGATTATCCCTGACAGAAGGAAAAAAAATCCCTGTTTTTTTTTTTAGCCAAATTTTAAAATACTTTATTGTGGAAAGATAGTTCAGATTCACAGATAGAATAAATACAGACAAGATTTCTAAATTATCAAGCTGTAACTTAAGAACTGCAAAATTAGAAATGACTTACTTGAACATCAAGGTTTTTACCCTAAAACCAGGAAAATATAGCAGTAAAGGTGGCAGCAAATCAACCTGAGCATTGTGCCTGGAGATATGTAAAGTATGGTACTAGAAGCACCTCATTTTTCTTTTGGGGATAGGCAACCCTTCCTTAGGCAACATCTCAAGGATGACCTAATGGTCTGTGTAACTATCGAGCTCCTGTTTTGTAACCTATAATTTTGCAAAGCCTAAATCACAAATGGGAATCCAAGGTCAGGGTAAATTTCTCCTGCTTCTTTCTAGATTATAGCTAATTACTGTATTTGGGAGGGAAAGTTTGGATTTTAACGTTTATGTTTCCTGAAGTGTGGGAGTTCTTGGAAATTTGTTTTTGTTTGTTTTACTTTATTCTTTTTGAACAAAACCAGAGAAACTAGAAAAGGATAAGGAATACTTTTTCCCCAATAAATTTCAACATGTTTCCATCTCTGCCAAAACAGATCTGTTAACCCTAGATAGAAAAAATTGTGTTAGCACTTTCTATCAGGACTGGCACAATTAGCAGCCTAATCTTCGTTAGAGATTGTTGAAGTTGCTTGCCACTTCCCTGCCTACATAAATTTGATGTTAAATTACTTTCAGATGGTTCCTTTTTTTTTTTTTTTTAATCAGTAGTCAACAATACTTATATATGTTACTCTTAGCTAATAAAGACCCTGGGCAGGGCTGGGGTTGTAGCTCAGTGGTAGAGTGCTTGCCTAGCATGTGTGAGGTATGGGTTTGATTCTCAGCACCACATATAAATAAATAAAATAAAGGTCCTTTGACAACTATGCAAAGTATAGACATTAGCGTCTCGTATACTATGCCTCATCTTTGAAGACTGAGCATGGGTTGATTCATATAAATGCCAATAATTTGCCTTTTTTTTTTTTTTTTGTCCTATACAAATGACAATTTCATGTAATTCAGCTTACAAGTGGCGTAGGGTTTTTATTTTGTTTTCTTTGAGACAGGGTCTTGCTGTGTTTCCCAGGTTGGTCTTAAACTCTTGGGCTTAAGCAGTCCTGCCTTAGCCAGAACTACTACACCATGCTGCTGCACCCAGTTTAGCTTAGTGGTTCTTATTTTTATGTATATGTGTGTGTGAGGTGCTAGGGATTGAACCCAGGTCTTCTTTCTTGCTAGGCAAGTTACACTGAGCTACATCTCCAGCCCTTTATTTATTTTTATTGTGAAGCAGGGTATCCCTGAGTTCCAGGCTGATCTTGAAGTTTGTGATACTTCTCCCTCAGCCTCTTGAGTAGCTTGGATTACAGGTGTGTGCCACTGCCCTGTCACTTAGTAGTTCTTAAACTTTTCCTTAAAACTAGTATTCTTACCAGCAGAGGAGAGTGACTTTATCTAAGGGAGTCTAAGAAGGCATTATCATGCTCAGACTTTCTTTGAAGTCACATGTTTTCTTTTGAAACATTTTATTAGATTTGCCTTCTATTACATATTGTGTATTTATCTTAACATAAAATAATGTTTTAAATTATTGTGGGGGGACTGGGGAGGTAGCTCAGTGGGTAGAGCTTTTGCCTACCTTGTACAAGACTCCAGGTTTAGTCCTTAGTACTGCGCGCACGCACACACCCACACCAAAAAAAAAAAAAGGAGGAAAGAAAGAAAAATAAATAAATTGTTGTTGGGGGAATCTTTAAGTAAAATTTGATCCTCCAGTAATATGCCTCATATTTATTCTGTTTGCATACTACTAGGTGTATCCATTTGAGAAACATTATTTGGACAGTACCTTAGGTCTAGTTCACCATGCTTTTGTCAAAAGGGAATAACTCCAGGATGAAAATTATGACTGAGTAACGACGAGTATCTGTCATATGCAAAGTATAAGCCGTTATTACTAAACAAGTAAATCATGCCCCAGAGAGACACAGTTTAAAAAAGCATCTCATGGACTTTACCACTTAATTATTGGCTATAGGGTAGGCTCATATTTAGCTATAAAGTAATAGAATTAATATTCTTGTGTACCTTTTAAAAATATAGAATAAATGGTCATAAACATGTACATATTAATGTTTCTCTGTGAAACAGCTTACTTATGTCTATTAAGTTAATTTGATGCTGGCAGCATTTTGATTAATACTTCATACTGTGTTGCATTCATAGAGATTCATAATGTACATTAACCTTATTAACTATCCTGAGAAATCTTGTAGGTAAAACTCTCTTTGTTTTAATTTGAGAACCCCAAATTTATTAAAATGTGGAACCTAGTTATGGGGAGTAGTGCAGTAAGCTGATGTTTCATAATATTTCCAAATTATCTAAACATTCTAAGCATTTTAAAAGTGGCTGGTCCCAGGACATTTGAAGGTTCGATGAGATCAAAGGGTAGCAGAATAGTATATAGTGATTAAAGCACATAGATCTACAATTACATTGCTTAAATGTACAACCAGATTTTGTGTGACCTTACACAAGGTACTTGGCTTCTCTCTGCATCAATATTCTCATCTGTAAAGGGCTAATAATGATAGCTACCTCATGGACTATTTTGTAGATTTTTCAAGAAAATAAATGTAAAGCACTTAAAGTAGTATCTAGAGCATAGTAGGTGATTGGTAAATATTAGCTGCTATTAAAAATAGCTGGGCATAGTAGTTGGAGTGTTAGTTTTCTGAAATCTTTTTTTTTTCAAGTGGCAGCTATCTTTGAAAAAATATATTTAAATCTATTTTGTATATGTATGCTTTTAGTAATCTAATCACTTTATAATCTCAACCAAAAGTTAAGAATGGGAAATAAGAGAAAAATTAGAAAAATAATTATTCCTTAGGTGTTTATATTGTTGTGATTTTATTAAAACCTATAGCAGGTAACGCTTCCTGCATCTGAATCCACCTTCCTAAAGTGAGACCAGATAAGAGCAGGAGCTTGTGTTACTTGCAGAATGCATTTTCTTATCACAGTGGTATCACATGTGTGGGGATCTCAGGTACATTTTAGACTTGGGGTTTAGAAGTGAAATCACCAGGGCTGGGGATGTGGCTCAGTGGTTAAATGCCCTGGGTTCAATCCCCAATACCAAAAAAAAAAAAAAAAAGAAGAAGAAGAAGTGAAATCACCAATATGGATTGGCTGCTTCCTTTAAGAGTAATTTATTTGGGGAACGTATGGAGGGCATTAATGATAACTTCGTACTCTGCTTGTGATCACAGGCTTTTAAATGAATTATTTATTATCACATTGTGTTAGCTATTTTGCCTCTTGATAGATCATTTTACACCACAATATTGCTGCTGCCAAAGGATAAAAATGTCTCCTCAGCAGTCTTAATGACCTCTAGAAAGGGTAATTTGATTCTTAAGATAGTATTTTCATTTGACCTGGTAGTTGTGAGAAATTTTCTTGGTGATATTAATATTTTCCTCAAACAATCATAGATATTGAGTGCAAACTTGCTTTTCACCTTTTGTATACTTAGTAGGTTTCTTCAGAAATAATTTCTCTAGCTTTTATTAACTTTGTCCTTAATTGTGAATTTTTTGACCTCTTCATTTTGATAATTTAGGAAAGAGAAGGAGGGCTTTTTAAAACTAGAAACTGGAATTCATGTTGTCTTTGTAAAAATAAGTTTCTTGGCGGGCCGGGGATATGGCTCAGTTGGTAGAGTGCCTGCCTCGCAAGCACAAGGCCCTGGGTTCAATCCCCAGCACCGCAAAAAAAAAATTTCTTGGCAGGATTGTTTATGTTTGTTCCCTAAATATGACATTTCTGAAAATAACCTAAGTTGGGGTTTTCTGTTTGTTTTTAAGGACTGTCAGAGCCAGGTTGTGGGTGGACTAGGTAGGCTGTAAAGACTGATTGGAAAGGGACCACCCAGATTGCTAAAGCAAAGATTTGACAAGGCAAGTGATAGCTGGGTGGAAGTGGTTCTTTGGTCTCTGGGATAGTATCCTTCCTAGACTCTAGTATTGGCCCAAGGAAGACAAAGGATAGGAGTTGAAAACTTTAAGTCCATAAAAGTTAAATAAAGCATACATAAAAACCCATGGAAATTGTCAAATAATAATAAGTGAATAAGGCAGGCTGGGTAGGAACTGACCTGATGGAGAGATCCTGCTCCACATGGGAATGTGAATTCAGATTTTCATATGTATTCTTCTTGTGTTTAAAAATCAGCAACTTCCCCCTACCCCAGTATATTGCAGGGTAGATTTGGCCAGCAAAAAACCTGTTTGTGACTACTGTCTTTTAATGAAGCTCTTTTCAGTTGTAGAATAACTATGATGATCTGATATTCTAAGTAATTTTATACAAGTAAACTCTCTGGGAGAGAAACAATGAAAGAAAGAAAAGCCTTCCCCCATGTGTTTTATCTGATTTCTTAATACATCTTAACTGATTTTTCTGTAAACAATTGAAATTTGTTTAGGAGAATATAAGGGATGTATTTGAAGTATTTTAGTTTAATTACTTATAGTAGTTTGTCTATATTGCTGTGAAATGAGTGGGTTTTTTCTTTTCTTTTTTTCTTTTTTTTTGGTGGTGCAGTGATTGCCAGGGCCTTACACATTCTAGGCAAGTAGAAATTATCACTTTCTGTTTAGCTTGGAGTTTTACTCAGATTTATTTTTGCTGTATCAGTGAATAGAATACTTCTCTTTTATGTACATATAAAAGTACCTTCTCTGTTGTTCAATATTCCTGATGATAGCTGCTGCTACTGTTAAATAGTAGTTACACTTTTTTCGCCCCTAAGAGACAGGTTCTCATTATGTTGTCCAGGCTGGCCCAAGCCATCCTCCTGCCCCAGCCTTCTGAATAGTTTGACTACAGGCTTCTACCACCATGCCTAAATGGTCTTTTTTTTTTTTTTTTTTTTTTAAAGCCAGCTCATGTTTTCTTTTCTTACTTAAATAATTTTTCTACTTTTTATTGTGATCTTCTATAAAACGAAAGAAAAATTGAATATAGTAAAATAATCACTCACATATCCACTACCTACATTTACCTGTTAGCTTTTTGCCATATTTTATACATTTATATGGTGTGTGTATTCTGGAAAAGTTTTAGAGTATACCCAGGAGATGCTGATGAATAAAACAAACGAACGAAACTCCCATCTTCTGTTGATTATTTCCTACAGCAATATTAAGGACACATTGGATCTGGGTCAGAACAGATATAATCTATGTTGCCACAATTCCTGGACGACATCTTCCTAGTGCCATCAGAAAAAAAGTGTTTGCTTTCCCAACAAGCCTCATAGAGATAAGAGGACTATCTACTAGTCGTAAAACTCCGAGCATAAAACTATAAGTTGTGTCTTTATTAAAGGATGAGAAACAGATAATGATGAGCATTTGTTCTTCTGTTCTTACTTTGAACCTCTGGGTAAACAACAGAGCAAAGACTCCTGAAAGTGGCAAGCATTACTATAGAATTTTAGTAGGAGATCTGGAAATTTGGTCATTTGTTAATTTGTACCTGTGATTCATTTTAGTAAAAGAGTATTTTGTTTCTTCAAAAAAAAAAAAACCCTGAAAATCTAGTACTGAGTGGTTTAAAATTTCCAGAGTGTAAGTGGAATATATCTTCTGTTTAGCAAAGTTTTATAAATGAATGCGTATGAATTCTATTTTGTCAGTCTGCTCTTTTTAAAAGGGAGTAATAAAGCTGGACACGGTGGCTCACACTTATAATCCCATCTACTTGGAAGGCTGAAGTAGAAGGATCTCAAGTTCAAGGCCAGTCTCAGCAAAATATTGAGACCCTGTCTCAGAAATGAAAAGTGCTGGAGAGGTACAACACTCCTGAGTTCAATACCCAGTACCAAAAAGTAAAAAGGAGTACTGAATACAAAGGTGAATTTTGGTCAGTGTTAACTAGAACTTACTATTAGGATTTTCCCAGATTTACCTTATAGCAGTTATTAAAGATGGATGCATTTAATTATGTTTTTACTTTTCTGTGAAAAGTTTCATTTAAAAGGATTGGGGAAGTCGTTAAACTTCCTTTTAACTTTTAAAATATGTTGGTTTTCTCTATTGCAGATTTTTGTTCTTAGGTATATTGACTGAAGTTTAATGAGAAGACTCTTGATCAACTAAAATTCGCTGCAAGGAATGGAATTAGCTCATAGCTTACTGCTGAATGAAGAAGCTTGCAGTCAACTAGGTGAAGTTCAGAAGGCTGAGTTTATTTTTGAGTGGTTGAGATACTTGGAGAAACTGTTGCTAGCAACCAGCAGGGTGGGTAAAATTACAAAAGATACTTTTTGGTTGTTGTTTAAGTGTCAGATAGTGTTCACTTTCTTTGATTTGCCTTTCTAGTTCTATTCAAAATAACCTAACTTAGCTTTAAAAAACTAGACTTTGTTAAAACTATTTAATAATGAAATGCAGTAAAATTTTTTGTCCCCTTCCAAGTTCGCATTTTTAATGTTATAAGAAGTTCGATCTGTTCAAAAAAGCACAAAGAAATTAGCCAGTATTTTTATATTACTTTAAAAATGTTTCATTTAAGTACAACTACATTGTATTTTTAAATTTTCATTATCTTCTGCTTCATGTGTTTATCTATATATATAAAGCTCTGGAGCAGCATAGTGCTAAATAATAGTGGGAGTTTCTCTTAAAGAAAATGAAGAGTTGCTCTGCATGGTGGTGCACGTCTGTAATCCCAGTGGCTCAGGAGGCTGAGGCAGGAAGATCACAAGTTCAAAGCCAGCCTCAACAAGGGCAAGGCGCTAAGCAACTCAGTGAGACCCTGTCTCTAAAAATAAAATACAAAATAGGGCTGGGGATGTGGCTCAGTGGCCATGTACCCCTGAGTTCAATCCCTGGTTGAAAAAAAAAATATATGAAGAGTGCCAGGCACAGTGGTGCACACCTATTATCCCCTAGGCTTGGGAAGCTGAGGCAGGAGGATTGCAAGTTCAAAGCCAACCTCAGTAACTTAGCGAGGCTCTAGGCAACTTAGCAAGACCCTGTCTCAAAATAAAAAGTTAAAAATGAAGAAAGAAAGGGGGCACTGGGAATGTGGCTCAATGGTTAAGCATCCCTGGGTTCAATCCCTAGTACTAGAAAAAAAAAAAAGAAAAGAAAAACACAAAGAGTGTAAAGAGAATATGAATTGAAAGCCTTTGGATAAACATATTCCCTTTTAAAAGCTCATAAAATAGGCACCCCCACCCCCCAAAAAATAGGGATTTATACTCTTCACCTGCATTTAGCAAGTATGAACAATTTTGCTTTGGTTATGGATTGTAAACTACTCCTTTATGCCCATATGTATTGGGGAGGTAGGCTTAATATGCGAGTTAAAAATACAGTTACTCTATTTTTCAAATATATAGGAAGATTTAGAAGAAATAAAGCCCTTATCTTTTTTATAAGAGACTAATATAGTGTGGTTCATCATTTATTTTTTGGAGATATCAAGGCAACAAATTATTGTTGTGGCCCTGCTCCCAACTTATTGCAACTTCTATTCAAAATAATTTTGTGTTTTTCTAGAGCCTTTTAGTTAGTTCCTAAATACATTTTTTAAATTATATTAGAGGACTACATGTAATTATGTTGATTTTGAATTTTCTTTTTGTTAACCTTTCCAGAATGATGTAAGGGAGAAACAGAAGACTCTTGTTGAACAACTCCTCTCTTTGTTGAACAGCTCTCCAGGGCCTCCTACTCGCAAACTCCTTGCCAAGAATCTAGCCATACTTTATAGTATTGGAGACACATTCTCTGTTTATGAGACAATCGATAAGTGTAATGATCTTATTCGTAGCAAAGATGATTCTCCAAGTTATCTTCCCACCAAACTGTAAGTTAAACATTTAAACTGAATAGAAAAAAAAAATATTGCTCTTTCACTGTGTGATTTTTACAAAGTATCCAACATAATTCATAATTATTTTGAAACTGAATTTCATATTTTAACTCATTTTTTTAATCTTTTAAGCAATCTAACATGTTTCTATTGACTGAGAAAGTCCTCTTAAAAATATGGACTCATTTGAAATTGAGATTTGAGATTCAGGACATCTTCCTAACATTTTAGAAGTTAAGTGTTTAAGAAGACGTTTTATATTATTCACATTTTGGATGTTCTTTTAGTTTGGGGATCTTAATAATGAAAATTGATAGTAAATTTAAAAATACTGTTCTAAGATCCTAAGAACAATTTGGTTTCTTTATTGGTAGAATTTAGTTTTATTTTATTACCTGTTGTTTTAGAGGCAACAGGGAGCCTTTTACAGTTTCACAATAATATGTACTGTATAATTTGTTGTTGATCTTTCAAGGTTTCAGACTTGATAAGAACATTATTTATTTTTCTTTTTAAGTCCATCTTTGATTATCTAATGTGACATTCTATTAAAATATTTTGTAGAATTTCATTTTTTAACAAATTCGAGGGGTAGAATCTTTTGTCTGAGATGTGAATTAATTGAACATAGATATGTGTATTTAAAATTCTTGTTATTGAAACTCATTATTTCATATTCATGTAAGTGCCATGTCTTAGGACTTAACAAAGTGGATTCTGGGAAATTTTATCCTTTCAAAGTAAAATTAAATTGTCATTCATTAGGAGAACTGGATGTCCACATGCAGAAGAATGAAGTTAGACCCTGTCATCACACCACATACACAGAATTCTCAAAATGGATCCTAAATCTAAATGTAACAGCTAAAACTGTAAAACTTTTTTTTAGAATACTAAATCCATGTCTCCTTGAATGAGAATAGTGATTTCTTAGATATAACATTGAAAGCCCAACTGACTTAAGAAAATATAAATGATACTTCATAATTGGAAACATTCATGCTTCAAGATACTCTCAAGAAACTGAGAACAACCAATAGAAGGGGAAATTTTTTAATAGTAACCTTTTTATATTGTTTTTTTATTCCTTGTTTTCAGTCATTACTAATTCCAATTTAAATGTTGTTTCAGTGCTGCTGTGGTATGTTTGGGTTCCTTGTACAAGAAGCTGGGTAGAATACTGGGTAATACCTTTACTGATACAGTGGGGAATATTCTCAAAGCTATGAAGAGTGCAGAGGTAAGTAACTAAATAACCAACAAATAACATGATAGCATTTTATAGATATTGTGCTTTCTTGAGCTAATAAAAGAGCTTTGTATTTTACAAGTATACATAGGTGTCTGTATAAATATATCTATAAATTCAATATTGCTAAATGATGAACAGTATTATTCAATATAGTGAATCCTTATTATAAAAGTCATAATACAGTACAATTTTATATAATCACATAAATCCAAATGGGCAAAAACTAAGGTTATTCCTTTGACAGACCTATTTGATTCTTCCTCTCCATCTTATTCATTTAATATTACTTGTGCCCAGAGCAAGTGCTTGTCACCAGGAACTACATATTTGGGATCTCCTATATACTCAAAGAATAGATTAGTTATTTTACCGGCATCAGAGAGAATAAAGAATTTAGTCAGAGGGAAAGAGCATGGAAGACACGTGACCAGGATCTAGTTGACTCTCTAATTGCTAGGGGAGTACATGCTTAGCTTTATCATTTACTACCCGCAACACCCTTTTGTTTTTGAGATGGTTTGTGTCACCAGTTTTGGGATCAAAATATTTGTGTTTATATATTTAAAAATTTCAATCTATGATTTGTAATAGGTAGGGATAACTTAGCACTTTTTAATTTTAAAAAGATCACATCAATTACTCTTCCTACCTTAGGAAAAGTCTAGAAAACAGCTCTGAAATAATTTATAGAAATGCAGGATTAAGGACTTGGTATGTAGCTCAGTTGGTAGAGTGTTTGCCTCGCAAGCATAGAGCCCTGGGTTCAATCCCCAGCACTCAAAAAAAAAAAAAATGTGGGATAAATACACATTTTTTTAAATGTAACAAGACAGAACATGCGGAAATTCAAATATAAACTACGTTAATTTTCAAAAAGGATGTAGCTGATTCAAAAACTTTAAAAATTGAAGTCTGTAACACATAACTAGTGAGGGAATCTGCTCAGCATATCACTTCTCAGCAAAGGAAACAATCAAGAACCTGAACAGAGGGCTGGGGATATAGCTGAGTTGGTAAGAGTGCCTGTCTTGCAAGCACAAGGCCCTGGGTTCAGTCCCCAGCACCGCAAAAAAAAAAGAAAGAAAGAACATGAACAGAGAGCCTATAGAATGGGAGAAAATCTTTATCACCTGTCCCTCAGATAGAGCATTAATCTCCAGGATATACAAAGAACTTTAAAAACTTAACACCAAATAACCCAATCAATAAATGGACAGAGGAACTGAACAGGTACTGCACAGAAGAAGAAATGTGAATGGTCAAAAAATATATGAAAAAATGTCCAACATATCTTGCAATTAGAGAAATGCAAATAAAACTACACTGAGATTCCATCTCACTCCAGTCAGAATGGCAGTTATCAAGAATACAAATAATAATAAATGTAGGCAAGGATGTAAAGTTCACTCAAACATTGCTGGTGAGACTGCAAATTGGTACAGCCACTCTGGAAAGCAGCCTGTAGATTCCTCAGGAAACTGGGAATGGAACCACCATTTGACCCAGTTATCCCACTCCTTACTTTATACCCAAAGAACTTAAAATCAGTATACTACAGTGATGCAGCCACATCAATGTTTATAGCAGCTCAATTCACAATAGCCAAGCTATGGAACCAACTGAGGTTCCTTTCAACAGATGAGAGGATGAAGAAAATGTGGTATATATACACAATGGAATATTGCTCAGCTGTAAAGAAGAATGAAATTATGGCATTTGCCAGTAAATGGATGGAAATGGAAAATACCATACTAAGAGAAATAAGCCAGTCCAAAAAACCAAAGGCTGAATGTTCTTTCTGTTATGTGGATGCTAACCCACAAGGGAGGGAGGTTAGAGAGGGAAAGAATAAAAGTTCATTGAGTTGGACAAAGTGGAATGAAGGGGAGGGAGAGGGGTCAAGTTGTGCCACATGAGTTTTCCCTTGGAGGGGGTAAGGCGAAGGAGCACAGACGACTCTGGGAGAACAGATTCTATGATGCAGTCTTGACTTTATTATGAAAGTACACCTCTCTTATACACGAGGGGAGCTAGTAAACAAAGAAGCATGAAATATGATAACTCTGCGAGGGCAGTCCAGTCAGAGGTTGCGCATTTCGGCAAGGAGAGGGAGACGGGGATGGGTGAGACTCTCCTGAGACAATGGCTGTTGGGGTGTCTCGATACTTGAGAGTGTGCGGCCCAAGCACAAATAATCCTGGGTGTTCCACGGGATCGTACCATTCTGCAGCCATAGGGAAACATATGTCTCAGTGGCTTCTTCCTATAGGGATGACTAGGAAAGACAGTATAATGAATAAGACATAACTTTCCTATCCTTATATGTGAATATATGACCAGTGTAACTCCATGTCATGCACAACCACAAGAATGGAATTCTAATTAGAATAAGTTATGGGCTGGGGTTGTGGCTCAGTGGTAAAGGGCTTACCTAGCACGCGTGAGGCACTGGGTTCAATCCTCAGCACCACATATAAATAAATGAATAAAATAAAGGTCTATCAACATTTTAAAATATTTTTAAAAAGCAGTTTTATTCCATGTGTGTATAATACGTCAAAATACACTCTACTGTCATATACATATATATAATACACACACAAAGAAAAATAAAAAAAATTTTTTAAACTTTTTTCCTCCTCTTATTTCCCATTGGTTAAGCTATACTATCTTATCTTTAGGCTCTGTGCTTAATAGAGGATTATTCTGTAGGCATCAAAATTTTTTAAATTATTTGTAAGTTTTTTATTGATTCCTTGTTTTTTTACCTTTATGGGTTGTTCAGGGACCACAACAGTTCAGAGATATCAAAAAAAATTCTTACCTTGATCCATATTTGTGCATGATACCCAACATTTGAAATTGGAATAAAAGGAAAATTCAGAGGTTTCTCATTAGAACCCATTTTATTATGTCTACCTCTGACCATTGTGCTCCTTTAAATAAAGCTAATAACATTACTATGGAAATGAGGCTTGGTGCTGATCTTTGTCTTCTCCAGCTTTACCTCCCTGAAGTGGCCTTAACTTCTGGGGATATAAAAAAAATCATTTGGGGAATTTGGTAAAACATCAATAATATAAGCAGTCAATATAATTCTTGACTGTTTATCATGTGCCAGGCACTGTCGTGAATGTTTATCCACAGGAGTTTATTCTCCCACTGGCTCTGTGAGGTTCATCTTACCCTCATTTTATAGATGAGAAAACAGTAAGAACAACTTAAAGTCCAGTGGCTACTGAGAGTTAAAGATAAGATGGAAACTCGGGTCTTTTTTTTTTGGATCTGGGGATTGAACCCAGGGGTATTCGACCACTGAGCCACATCCCCAGTTCTATTTTGTATTTTATTTAGAGACAGGGTCTCACTAAGTTGCTTAGCACCTTGCTTTTGCCGAGGCTGGCTTTGAACTCTTGATCCTCCTACCTCAGCCTCCTGAACTTGCTGGGATTACAGGTGTGCACCACCGTGCCCAGCCAGGTCTTTTATTTGTGGTGCTAAGGATCGAACCCAGGGCCTTGTGCTTGCAAGGCAGGCACTCTACCAACTGAGCTATATCCCCAGCCCCAGGTCTTTTTATTCTAACTTCTGAGGTGAACTATCTCAATCAGTAAGTGATGACAGAATGTTAATAACTGCTCCATCTCTTGAGATTTTACTTTATGGCCCACATTGTTCTAAGCACCTTACATGTATTACCTCATTTGTGTTTTATAACAGCCTATGAGGCAGATACTTTACCTCTCTTTTACAGGTAAAGAAACAGATTTGCTCAAGGTTTTATAGCCAATAGGTAACAGACCCTGCATGTTTATAAGGTTACCTCATCTTATAGCCACCATTTATTAAATGCTTAATGACACACACGCTTTATGCTAGGCACTTTTTATTTATTTTTTTTGTGGTGCTGGGGATTGAACCCAGGGCTTTGTGCATGCAAGGCAAGCACTCTACCAACTGAGCTACATCCCCAGCCCTTAGGCACTTTTTTATAGTTTCATTTAATCTTCACATTAACCTGGTGAATTGTATAAAATGTAATATGTACAAATAATATTTTTCAAATAGTAAATAGAACTGTTAATGTTTCTTGATTTCAGAATGGGTTGGTTAGTATATACAAAAAAAACTGAGTTTTTTTCTAATATGTGAGATAAACCAGTGCTTAATGCTATTCTTTATGGTGGAATTTCTTTTCCTATTCTTTAAATTTTCTTCTTTTTGTAGTCTCAAGGGCGCTATGAAATTATGCTGAGTCTACAAAATATATTGAATGGACTAGGAGCTGCTGCTGCACCTTGCCACAGGGATGTTTATAAAGCTGCTAGATCCTGCTTAACAGATAGATCCATGGCTGTTCGTTGCGCCGCTGCAAAGGTAAAATGGTTTAGTAGTCAACTTTCTAAAACTTACATAAAGAAAATTAAAACTGATTTTATCTGTGAAAATGCTAATAGTAACAGCTACATTAGCTTAGAGCTGTAACCTTGGTAATCAGCTAGGACTCTCATTTTAACAAATGAAGAAACCAAGGCCCAGAAAGTCATGTAATTTCTCAAGGTTCAGGTAGTTTGTAATACATTTTCAGAAGGTGGGAAGTTTAAGTTTTCGCTTATAAAGTATGTATTCTACCCTAGTATGATTCTTTTCCATATGTGTATAAACTAATTTATATGTAAGGTTTATGTTATTATATTCAAACTGATTTTTATTTGTTTTTTAATCATGCCTTGTTAATATAGTTGATTAGATAGTACATTGAAGTTGCCTTTTTGGTTGGAATTATTCTTACAATTTCTCGTAGCCAACATATTGATTTTAAAGCCATTTTACATGGTCTACTGAGTTAGAAGTTAGTCCTTCCCCACCTTTTAAATGGCTTTATATAGTATAACCTTATGACTTTTAATAAGTATTCATTACTTCAACAATCACATAGCAGAAATAATCATATAGCACATTTGGGATTCGTGTGTGTGTGTGTGTATTTTGTTAGACTCTTATAGTTTCCATAACTTACCTAGATCTGAGCCTGACATTTGTATTTTGTTTTTCATTAATTTGTTTGTCTAATTGAATAGTGTCTTCTTGAACTTCAGAATGAGGCCATCTTTATGTGGAGTACTGACCTGGACAGTGTGGCCACACTATGTTTTAAGTCCTTTGAAGGTTCCAATTATGATGTGCGAATTTCAGTTTCAAAACTGTTGGGCACAATTTTGGCTAAAGCTATAATTTCTAAGCATCCAGGAACAGGTAAAGTCTTGTAATTATTTTCAGAATATCTCCTATAATTTTTCCTCATTGATTTAAACAAATACTGGTAACATTACAATTACCTATTATTAACTTTGGAAAAGAAGCAGAATATAATAAATCAACTTCAGTTCATAAACATTGCTATTAGTCCTGAGAATTCATTGTCAAATAATTCAGTAAAAATGTGAGGAAAAAATGTAACAACTCTTGAAGTGTAGTGTGCTTTATTTAGTCATTTTCTTAAAATGACTCTCAAAAATGCATTGTGAAGTAATTGTACTATTGGATAATTGATAACACCTAACTGTTGAATTTTATTATAAAGCAGTAGAGATTGATTATATTTGGCTTGCCATTTTCTTGATTGGTACAAGGAAGCAAATGTTGATAATTCCTGACAGATATTTTCAATTTACTATTGCTGGATACTTTGCCTTGTGTTGGTTTTTATTCCCTTTTTATACACTTCTAGACAGTAAGCCAAGATGAGCTATTTTTGAAAACAAGGGTGTTTGCCTGGGTTATATTAGTAGTGTATATTAAACACTGATGAATAGTTGAAAATTTTCTTTATCATTCTAACTCAAAAGATTAAACAGTCTCACACAAAAGAAAATGTAACTGTTCTGTAGTTCTCTGCTCTTCAAACATCCTCAGATCAAAAGCACAGGCATCACCTGGGAGGTTTTAAGAAATGCAGAAACCCATACTCCACCTAACTTACTAAATCAAAATTCTTATTTTTTCAGAATCCCCATATAATTTGTATGCACATTAAATTTTGATAATCATTGCTCTGGAAGTCATTCATTGTTATATAAAGGAAGATTCTAGTTTTTTCTAAAATAGAGTTCTTCAACCAGAAATGAGACAGAATCAGATTCTCTGGGAAACATTAACAAACTATTTGACCTTCTCATTCTTTAATTGAGACTTACACACTCAAAATTTATACGAAAATTTTACTTTTACTTTTGTTCTTTTAATCTGGTAGCTCACTAAGACTTTCTTTTTTATGGAACAGTTGCAGGGGGTCGGGGTAGTGCAGGGAACAGACCATAAAAAACTCAACCAGAAAAATAATTGCATTTTAGAGGTAAAATCTCAAACTACCTATGAAATTAGAAGATATGTTTAATCAAACCTACTTGAAAATGTAAATTGCTCATTTCTACAAATATGCCATTAGCGATAGCCCACAGTTGTAGTACACACAAGCAAAAAATCGAATTGTATTATGTGAAAAACATTTGAATTTCCATCCACCTATAATAGCAGAAAACTAGTACTACCATTTTTTAATTAGACTAAGCAAAGTAAAGAATAAGCTTCACCCACACTAAATCCTTTGAGCTACTTGTTAGAAATGTTTTCATCTTGCCATCTGTAAGTCCTATCTTGTGTTATAACTGAGTTGTTTTCATGCAGTTAAAAAGTGATCTAGTTGTCATAATGGATTTTTTGAGTAGGTGAATAAAGCAAACACTGATAGTTTGAATCACTCAAATAATGCACAAAGATTATAAAGAACTAAAATTAGTTTCCTAGTAAAACTCAGAAGGGTTCAAAAAACAGTATATCATACCAAGGCATTTAGGAGGGAAAAAAAGGAATAAGTAAGGACATTTTCCTGATATTGTGGTAAGTTAATGGGAATTTGTATAACCTTTTTTTTTTTGAATCAGGGATTGAACTCAGGGACACTCGGCCACTGAGCCACATCCCCAGCCCTATTTTGTATTTTATTTAGAGACAGGGTCTCACTGAGTTGCTTAGGGCCTCGCTAAGTTGCTGAGGCTGGCTTTGAACTCTCGATCCTCCTGCCTCAGGCTCCCGAGTCGCTTGGATTACAGGCGTGCGCCACCACGCCCGGCAATAATCTTTTAAGATTACTTCATAACAATGGCTAGCAATCATGGTATTATTTCCCTAATCCATTCACTCTCATACTTCCTTATTAACTATCTTATGCCTTCTGCTAGCCCAAACCTCTTCTCCCATCTTACTTTTGTTGAATGGCTATCTTCAGCAGAGTCCTCTACCATACCACACCTACTAGGAGTCATACCTGTACACTCTGACTTTCCTGCTGTTACTAAAAATGAATTAGTTCCTCTCTTAGAGCTCATCCTCTCATTGGCTTAAGGACATTGTTCTAAGAGGTCCCTAATCTTCCTTCTGCATCACTTTTTCCCTCTGCTGAATTGTTTGTTTTCCCCATCTTTTAAAAAAACTTTTGTTTTCCCCATCTTTTAAAAAAGTTTTTCTTGTACCTCTACTTTCCCAGCCAGCTAGAACCTCTTTTCTCATTTCTGCTACTTGCTGTCCATTTTTTTCTCTTCCCCTTTCAAATGCACTTTGAATAGGGTTTTCCCCAAATCACTCTACTAAAACTGTTCTTATTTAGATCATCAGTGCCCTTCATGTTTATATATTCATTAAACAGCAACAACAAAAGATTATTGTGTTAAGAACACTTAACATGTTTCACACACCTGTAATTCCAGCAGCTTGAAAGGCTAAGGCAGGAGGATTTCGAGTTCAAAGCCAGCCTCAGCTCAAGCGAGGCACTAAACAACTCAGGGAGACCCTGTCTCTAAATAAAGTACAAAATAGGGATGGGAATGTGGTTCAGTGAAAGTGCCCCTGAGTTCAATCCCTGGTACCCCCCTCACAAAACAAAACAAAACAAAAAAAAATGGTAGGCAGTTCTCAGTCAACTTACTTGACCATTCAGCAAAATTTAGTTCAGTTGATCCTCCTCTATCCTTTTTTCTCTTGCCTTTCACAACCCCATGCTCACTTGGTTTTCCTTGTTCTTCACTGGAAATTCCTCTTCAGTCTAGTTTTATGGTTTTCTGACTCCTGAAGGTCCATAGCCTAGTAATTGGTCTTCTGTTCTTCTCTACATTTGCTCACTCTTATGATCTTATCCCATCTCATGGCTTCAATTCCATTATATATTTATATACAGATATAGGAATTCCTAGATCTTTAGCCCCGCCTTCTTTCCTGGACATCACACTCTCATTAAGCTGCCCATTTGACATCTCATTTGGATGTCTATATAATGTTTCGGATTAACTTTCCCTAAAATGAGTGCTTCACCCCCATTATGCATACCTGCTCTACTTGCATACTTGCCCATATTAGTTGATGACAACTCTGTCCAGGTATTCAAACCAAAATTCACAAAGTCACCCTTGACTCGTTTCTTACATACTCAGCATCACTCTTGGGAGAATGTTTAATTTTGGGGTTAGGGCAAAGAAAGTCCAAGATGAGCACATGCCTTAAAGTAAGGAGCTCCTGCTACCAGCATTGTGAGGGGACTTAAAATCCAAGACATTATTAGCATTAAAATGATAGAAATGCATTATAACCTATTAAGTAAAAAAGGAATCTATGACTACATAATGAATATAAATAAATATAAAGAAAGAAAGTAGGCAAAGCCCCCCTTTTTTAAACAGAGGAATGCCAACCATTACCTATAGAAGGACTAATTGTTAGAAATTACCTTTGTATAATCATAGGAATACATATATGTAGGTTGGAATCCTCAGTGGATTCTTGAGTGAAAATTTGATGGGTTACAGGTTGTATATGCTATCTTAAAATATTTTCTCACAAATTGTATAGTAGTTTCAAATGATAATTTTATAGTGGACATGTCTGGCGGACTCACCTTATTCAAATGTTGAAAGCTCTTATTACTGATGTGGGCACAGATTGACACCATGCTTGGGAGTACTTTCTGATGTTGTATGTTAAGGAAGAGATAGTATTATTTATGTACTTCTATTCCAAAGTTCTGAGGAAATACCAGACATTCAAATCGAATCATTCTATGAAACAATTGGCTATAAATCTGTTCTTCAAAAGTAAGTAATAAGGGAAATAAGATGAGTCTGGGTGAATGGTATGTGGGATATAGTCTTGCTCTTTTATTTATTTTTTTGTAATTTTGAGGACTTTTAAAAATAAATATTTAAAATATGTATATCCATATTCCATCTATTATTCTTCACTGAACCACCTTGATCTTCCTGTTTAAATTAATGAGTCCTGGTGGGTCTCTCTACTTTTCTGCCTTTGCTTTCTCTATAGTCTGCTCTCAGCACAGCAGCAAAGTGACAGATTTCATCACTCTTCTGCTCAAAGTTGTCTCTTGGCACCTCATTTGAGTCATATCCTTATTAAAATGATCTGCAAGGTTATCTTTTGGCCTAGTAGCTGTAACTCTTTGGGCTTCATATCCACTCTCAAGGCCTTTCTGCCACAGCTGTTTTTTCTGACTAGAAACTTTTTCTCCATATATCTTCATGCCTCATTCCCTTACTACATTCAAACTCATGTTCACATGTCACCCTTTCAGGGAATCATCCCCTGATAACCCTATTTAAAAATCACAGTACTTTCCTCTACCCCCAGTATTCCTAACCTCATTTACCCTGTTCCATGTATGGTTTTGAATCATTGTTTAATGTACTACTTAGTCATTTATCACATTTATTGTTGTCTTGTCCTCCTTGAATTTATGATTTATAAGGGCATGAATTTTGTACCATTTACTAATGTTTCTGTCCCAAATACCAGTGTAGATTTTCATTTGTCTCAGATTGTTTTCTCTTCTTTAGTCTGGGGACTAGATTTTGATCATAACATCAAAAGTTTATTTCTCTACTACTATGTTATTTGGGTTCATGACAAGGTCAGAGCTTATTGCTATTGATTTTTAGGAGAAAGATGAAAAAGGGAATTTTTTTTTTTTTTAGAGTAGATATTTCCTAGATGTTCACAGTGAGAAATTTTAACAGTATCAAACTGAAAGTTGCCTTCTGTATTCCTGCTCTAACTAATCTTCTTAGCTATTATAGCCTGAAAAGCAGCTGGGTAGTGTTAGTAATATTCAGTTTTGATTTCTTCAGAGAGTGAAGGAATAACAGAAATGGTATTGTCAGTTGACAGCTTTTAAAGCTGGATAATGGTGATTACTTTATTTAAATTTCCTTTAAAGTTATAGAGCATTTAAATTATGTTGGCATTTTTAGTATTTCAAAAGAAAATTTAAAGTGTTGTATAGCATTTTCATTTGTTGAGAAGTAACCTGGTTTTATTGATGTTTTCTCTTATTTTAGAAGACTATTAGCCAGGCGTGGTGGCGCACGCCTGTAATCCAAGCGACTTGGGAGGCTGAGTCAGGAGGATCGCGAGTTCAAAGCCAGCCTCAGCAACTTAGTGAGGCCCTAAGCAACTCAGTGAGACCCTGTCTCTAAATAAAATACAAAATAGGGCTGGGGATGTGGCTCAGAGATCGAGTGTCCCTGAGTTCAATCCCTGGTTCAAAAAGAAAAAAAGAAGACTATTATATTAGCCTTTTAATTCTTTGAGGAAAAGGGAACAGTGCAGCAGGATCTTAAAGTGACACCAACTTTAAGATATCCTTGGGCTGGTGGGGATGGGAAGAATGGTAGATTGAGATAGACATTATTACCCTATATACATGCATGAAAAGAATTTTTTAAAAATTTTATCACTGTCCAAAATCTTAATAAAAAAAAATTAAAACAAAAAAAGATATCCTTGACATGATACTTCAAGGCTCATTCTGATTTGACCTTTGAAACTGTATGTGACTTTTTTTGTGTTGTTAATGTATAGAATGTCCTATTATTTTTGCATTTTGCTTAAAGTTTTAGTTTATTTTTGTTTCTGGTAACATGCTGGCTTTTTGTAAATCAAGGTCATGTATTAATTAGTGACTGGGCTAGTAGAGTTTGTGCTTAATGTGCAAGGCCCTGGGTTCAATCCCTAGCACCAAAAAAACCCCAAAACAAAAAAAACAAATTATGCATTAAAATTAGTCTGTAAATTATGAATCACAGTTTTGTTTTGTTCTTTGTCATAGCAGCCTTACGTCAAAGCATTCGCAGAGTGTCTTTGGAAGAAGTTCTGGAATTACTAGGAACAGGGTTTCTCCGTGGGAGTTCAGGATTTCTTCGAGCCAGTGGAGATATGCTGAAAGGAACCAGTTCAGTCAGTAGGGATGTTCGAGTTGGAGTTACTCAGGTTGGAATCACAAATCAGTATCTAAATGTAATCCTCACTAGCGTAATTATAATGAAAGCTTTAGTATCTGACTTTGCACAAGTGATACTGTGTGAGTTCACTGCTTACACTCTCATATTTATAAAGGGATGTGGTAAGGCCAAAATGTTTTTAAAAACTAAGTTACTCTTAAGTCCTATAGTGGTTTTAAGTTCCTAGTAAGGGAGGATTTTTGTTGCCTTTGAAACATAAACAACACTTTTTTTTTTTTTCTAGCCCCTGTGCTTTTGTGTATCTTGTGGTTTAACATGTCTTCCATTGTGTTTTTGTGTGCTCATAGAGTTCACTTTAAGCCTTTAGGTGCATACTATTTAGCATGCACAAAACACATTAGATTTTAACTCCTAAATAAAGATTACAGTATCCAGTCTACTTCAATGCTTCAATTTTTGGTCCTAAACAAAATTTTAAAAGCTAAACCCTATGGCACGTGCCTTTAATCCCATCTACTCAGGAGGCTGAGGCAGGGGATTACAAGCTTGAGGCCAGCCTTAGCAATTTAGCAGGACCCTGTCTCAAAATAAAAAGAGCTGCGACTATAGCAGAAAACCCCTGAGTTCTACCATAAAAATAAAAAGGAATCAGAATGAAAGCACAAAGCTCTCTGCATTCTTTCCTTGAATTAACTTATTTTTATAAGTACTGGTATGGTTGAAAATAAACTTGGACTTTTTAAAAATTCACATATATCCTCATTGTTTATACCATATTGTAGACTATAAAAACATGAGCTTCCCAGTGCAATTGTAAACTGTGTTTCTAAGGAAAGATCACTTAAGGAAACTGCTTTTCTTTCTATCTCTGGAGTAAGACAAACAATTCATGGAAGTAAAAAGCAGTGATTCATCACTATAAACTTGACTCAGATTTCTAGAACTTCCCTTTGAGTTACGGTTTTGGAGCATAGTTAATTCTTACAATGTGTTCTTAGATTTGAGTTTTCTTATTTAGAATGTAAAATAGCTTGAAATCTTTCTTTAGAGAAGCCACAGATGGATTTTACAAATTAGCTGGCAATACCATTTCTGATAATTTGCTGAGTCTGACTGAAATAAAGCAGGGGCAATATAAATGAAATCTAAGTTGAGACACTATGCTCTTCAGTTTTGCCTTTAAGCAAAGAAACAGCAAAAAATAATAGTATGCTTAAATATAAAGTGACTGTAAATGAAGCAAGAATACAGTTTGTAGGGAATAAAGAAATATTAGTAAAATTTTACTTATTTTATGGAAAAGAAAATTCAGAATTGAGATTATTTAATTTTGAAGATAAAACTCCTTTCTTTTTTAGGCTTACGTGGTATTTGTTTCAACATTAGGAGGAGCTTGGCTAGAGAAAAATTTTCCTGTCTTTCTTTCTCACCTCCTAAGCCTTGTGTCACAGTCACACCCTAAAGCTACCCAAACTCAGATTGATGCTGTCTGCTGTCGCCGGTGTGTTTCATTTATTCTTCGAGCTACAATAGGAGGCCTTCTTGGAGAAAAGGCTCAAATTGCTGCAGCAAAGGATATATGCCAGACCATCTGGAAGCTAAAGAAAGTTGTGGGTATGAATGTACTAACATTTTTTGACAGTGACAAAGAATTGTCCCTTTGGAAAAACAAGACTGGTATGTTACCATATTAATATACATCTTGAAGGCCAATAATAATTCAATTATTAGAATTCATGTTGAACTTCCTAGAGAAGTTAAATTATTTTTTGAAGTAATCTGTCTTAGGTCCTCTACTGTCTTAAGTCCACTCTGCTTGAGTCTCAATAATATTGAAATATTCCCCATGAATTCTCCCTTTTAGTGTTCCTTGCTAAAAGAGTAAGCAGTGATCTTTAATCAGACTGCTTGAATTAAATTAGTTATATTAGTTCAATTCATTCTTTATTGATGTAGTTCCCCATTTAAGCATTTCAGTTACTGCTTCAGAGATTTCATAATGATCAAGTAGGTGCACTGTATTCATTTTTGCCATTATACACAACTGCTCCTAACACTACCTGTAATATATTTTTATAAAATAGTGATGCATTGTTAATTCTTGTGTTTCTGTCAGATGCTGTATTGAGTGATGGTAACTTGGAAACCCGACTTGGTTCCACAGATGTAGCAACCAGCCAGCATATGCTGGTATGTGCTTTACAAGAACTTGGAAATCTCATACACAGTCTTGGCACCACTGCTGCACCTTTGCTACAAGATTCAAGTATAGGTATATCTGTTGTTTTTGACTCATCTGAATACCTTAGAATTACTTGTCCTCATGGAAGGAAATCTCCTTAGTATAGCTTACTTGTCAAAGAGTCCACTGTAGATTTATTAAAGATATTTTATGAAAAATTTATAATCAAGATTGTTTAAAATATGTAATATCCTTGAAGGTTTTGGTTTGGGTGGGACTTTTGTTGTTGTTGTTGTTGTTTGTTGTTTGTTCTTTTGCTTTTGTAAATAAAGGTTGTTCCCTAAGTCTCTCCCCACCCTCTCTGGAGATATTTAGGATAACTTGGAAAAACAAAGAAATAAACAAGAACTCAGATTTCTCATCTGCAGTAAAAATATTAATATCTATATGGTACATGTAATTGAGTTCCTCAAAAGACTTTTCAAACTGTCTTTGTTTTCTTTCTCTCTTTGAAAAATTAATTACTTTTTAGAACAATTTTATTGAGATATAATTCATATACCATAAAGTTCACCCTTTTAAAATATACAATTCAGTGTGGTTTCGATATATTCAGAGTTGTCCAAACCCAACCGCTGCTTAATTGCAGAATGTTTTCATCACCCCAACAAGAAATATATTCACTGTTACTCCCATTAATCCTTCCCCCCAGTCTCTGATAACCACTAATTTACTTTCTGTCTCTGAATTTAATTATTTAGGACACTTCATAAAATGGAATCATACAATATGTGGTCTTCAGTGACTGTCTTCTTTTTTATAATCACTTTTTTAAAATCTTTTTTGTGGTTTTGTCCTTTATGATACACATTTACTGTTGACTATGAGAGGCTTTGCATTTTATTTGTGTTTGTAAGCTATTTAAGTATGGCACATATATTGTCACACATTTGAACCCAGAGGCATTTAAATACTGAGCCACATCCCCAGCCCTTTTTATTTATGTTGAGACAGGGCTGACCTTGAACTTGCAGTCCTCCTGCCTCAGCCTCCCAAGTCGCTGGGATTATAGGTGTGAACCACTGCACCCGGCTTGTACCAGACTTTTAAGTACCAGTCAATATCAAACTTACATATTTTCATGAAGGTATATCTTGGATCATAGCAAATATAGACTTTTTCTCCACTCTTTGTAATAGGTTCATAGCCCACTGAAGACTCAGTGAAACCTTGATTTTAACATTTTGTTCTCAGATAAGAGCACTATAATGAATAAGAAATATATTATTATATAGATAATGTGCTTAATTTCTTGTACCAGATTAGTAATGTTCTCAAGCTAAAATAGGTAAAACATGGATTTACTTAGGAAATGAATTTTTTTCTTTTGTATACTGACTTAATCCAGTTTTCATAAAAAGTAATTCTTGGATTTAAAAAAAACTTTTTAATTTTGTGTCACTTAATTTTTTAATTCTTATTTCCTTTTAATAAAAATAATGTATTTTATATCCAGATAGCTTTTCATTCATTCTTTTTTTTTTTTTTTCTTTTTTGTGGTTCTAAGAATTGAACCCAAGTCCTTGTGCATGCTAGGCAAGCAGTCTAGCACTGAGCTACAGCCAGCCTATTTATTTATTTATTTATTTATTTATTTATTTATTTATTTATTTTTATTTTTTGTGGTGCTGGGGATTGAAACCAGGACCTTGTGCATGCAAGGCAAGCCTCTACCAACTGAGCTACATCCCCAGCCCATAGCCTTTTTATTTTTAAGTTGCCAAGGCTGGCCTCAAACTTGAGATATTTCTGACTCAGCCTGCTAAGTGGCTGAGATTATAGACTTACATCTCTGCCCCAGCTGTTCACTATTTTGACTGTTTTATGACTAGGTGAATTTTATCTGTGTATGTAAGCCTTTTTTTTTTTTTTTTTTTTTTTGTCTCTCTAGGCCTTCTCGACAGTGTCATTTCGTTTATTCTTCATCCTAGCATTTCTGTTCGATTGGCAGCAGCTTGGTGTTTACACTGCATTGCTGTGGCATTACCTTCCTACCTAACACCTCTCTTAGATCGTTGTGTCGAACGCCTTACTGTACTTAAGTCCTCACCTGAAGCAGTGACTGGCTTTAGTTTTGCTGTGGCAGCTCTCTTGGGAGCAGTGAAACACTGTCCTCTAGGAATTCCTCATGGAAAGGGCAAGGTAATAATTTCATTCTCTTTATATAATGATGGTGTCTCAGGTTTTTCCTAAAAACATCAAAGTCTTGTATATGACCCAGTCAGAGCCATCCTGAACAACTTTTTGAGTAATCAGCTGTCCCACTCCTTAAATATAACAATAATTATAATTGTTCTGGAAAATAAAAGAATAGACTATTGCCAGTGCCATTGGAAAAGTGACTGACAATTAAAGAGGTGATATTATTCATTTAGTTATTTTCTGAATTAATACCTAATATTTTGCTAAAGAAGGAATCATCATTGCATGTATTTGATTAAACTTATCCTCACATATCATTAATTCAGACAAGATTCTCATTCCCTCATTGTATTTGAAATTTATTTCTGAATGAATGTCCTGTTGTTCTGACTAAAATGGTTTGTTTCACCTTACTTTTTTTGAGTGCCATTGTCCTTGTTTTTTTTTAGTACCATCCAGTGACTGTATAGGCTGCATATACTCCTAAATTAGTAGTAAGTTAGTCAGTTGTTTTAAAATGCACTAATCTTCCTCTTCAGAAAGTGTATTTGCACCTCTTAATACTTTTAGCTTTTTCAGATGTGATGGGTAACAGATATTTTCTTGGATGTATTTCATGCTCCCTGTCCTGTGTACTATATATGCATACATTATATATGCTAAATAAGCATATATAGATATGAATAATAAGAAAATAAGAAAAATCTGTTTTTTTTCTCTGTTGTTTTATAACACTTCCTATTTCATAGACTTTTTTAGTATAACATTTTAACAAATTCCACTCTATTTGTGAAAGTTATCTCAATATGATACTATTTGGACTACTTTTAACCATGATAATATATTGCCTGTGGGAAGACTGACCAGCCACTGAGGTGTCAAAATGGTAGGTAGAATTTTTAAAAGGGAGACTCCTATAATGAAACTTTTTCTGGTAATTCCTGATCAAAGAAGATAGTTGCTTAAAACTAAAAGTAAATTCAGATTCTGTACAACTATAATTGCACTATCTTAAAATGTTGTCACATATGCTGTACAAGCATTGTAGGATTGCTGTGTTATATTTAATATACCAGCATTTAACCTTAAGAACCTCATTTTTTTATAGTTTTCTATGTGACATTGTTCTATCATGTCTAAATGGAAGCCCTTCATCACTTTCAGTTATTATAGAGTTAATTTTTCAAGAGCTTATAATTAGTTGCTGTCATTTGTTCACTAATTTATAAACTGATTTTTTTTATTATCTTGTTCTATACATTAACAGATTATTATGACATTAGCAGAGGATTTGCTATGTTCTGCTGCTCAAAACAGTCGCCTTTCAGCTCAGCGCACACAAGCTGGATGGTTATTGATTGCTGCTCTGATGACATTAGGTAACAGTCTTGTGAAAGGTTTACATAATTAGGACATACTTTGCGTTTTGGGGGTTACATAGAATTTGATGAGACTTGGTTTTCATATGTATCTGAATTTTTATAGCCACATAAATATTTTCCTCATAGTGGTCACCAAAAGAAGGCGATTTTTATGACCAGGTACCCGAGCACATGCCTGTAATCCCAGACACTTTGGACACTAAGGCAGGAGAATCACTTGAGCCCAGGAGTTCAAGGCCAGCCTGGACAACCTTGTCTTAGAAAAAGACATTTCCTTACTTTATTGCTAAAAATGTTTTCAGATTTTTTTCCCAGTATTGAGGATTGAACCCAGGGGCAGTTTACCACCAAGGTACATCCCAGCCCTTTTTATTTTTTATTTTGAGACAGGGTCTCACTAAGTTGCCAGGCTGGTTTTGAACTTTTGATCCTCTTGTTTCAGCCTGTTAGGTCACTGGGATTACAGGCATGTGCCACCTCACCCAGCTTCACATATCTCCTTTGAATTTCTCTTCCAGATTAGTATATGAAGGAGACAGACCAACTTAATCATTTTTCAGGCTTAGAATAACTTGGACCTTTCCAAAAATCCTTCACATCTATTTTCCTCTGTGTAAGGATAAGCAAGAAAACTTACCGTAGCCCATGAATCCAATACTATAATTATTTTTAGGATTGGTTATACCTGATAATGTTATAACATTGAAGGGGATGGATGAGGCTTATGTAAATTTTATCTATGAAAAATAAGTAATTGGGGGCTAGAGTTGTGACTCAGTGGTAGAGTACTTGCCTAGCACATGTGAGGCACTGGGTTCCATCAGCTCTACAGAGAGAGAGAGAGAGAGAAAATAAAGAAAAAATAAAAAGCTGCTTATGATAGAGCTTGTATTTTAAAAAAATAAGTAATTGCTTTATCGTCATGACTATTTGTGTCCTGTACCTCAGAAACAATTTTATCACACTTATATTTTGCTTTAAGTCTTTACCGTATGAGTTAATACTAGGATATGAAATACAACTGATTAGATTTGGCCTATATATGATTTTGACACCTGGTTGGATATGAAATAATTTGATCTAAAGCAAGCTTGAATTAAAATAAGTAATCATAAGTGAGGAACTACTTTAAGTAATAGAGTAATAGTAGGAAGCTATTCTTGATATGATTAAATAAATTTATTGGACTTAGATCAGGTTCAGTACAAGGGTCAAATCTGGCTTGACATCTGTTTTATTTATTTTGCTACCTGTTTTTATTCAGTCTGTGAGCTGAGAATGGCTTTTACATTTTTTAATGGTTGAGAAAAGTTGGAGTATATTGTATGACACATGAAAATTATATGAAAGCCAATTTTAGTGCCCACAAAATTTTATTTTAATACAACCACACTCATATGTTTTTATATCTTCTGTGACCTTTAGGTGCTCCGGTGATAGAGTTGAATAATTGTGAGTGTATGACTCTCAAAGCCTAAGATTTTTACTCTCTGACCCTTTCCAGAAAATATTTGCTGGCCCCTAGCATAGATCATCATTTCACAGTATGATGGGTATAATGTAGCAAGGTTTCATAAATCTTTTTGGTGGGTGTTTCATGCCTGCCATGTTGATGTTGGTGAATTAAAGAGGAAATAATCAACTTAATAAATGCTCTCTTAAACTTGATAAAAGCTCTTAAAGCCAGTGTTGTTCCCTTGGAGGAAGATTACAAGAGGTCCTTTTTCCTTTAAAAAAGAGAGTAGTATCTTATTGCATAGTTACAATTACTATACAGAGATTAAAATATTTTATGAATTTTTAAAATTACTTATATTTGTGTAAGGAATTACTCATATTTGTATATTTCAATCCAGTGCAGTCATTCTTTTTCTCATTTTGATCAGTGGGACCAGTGGGAGTCAAATGGACTCACATGTCCTTTTTAATTTTTTAGTTGTAGGTGGACATAATACCTTTATTTTATTTATTTATCTTTATGTGGTCCTGAGAATCAAACCCAGTGCTTCACACATGCTAGGCAAGTGCTCTACGACTGAGCCACAACCCCAGCCCCCTCACATATCCTTTTTACATGAATCTAGTATTCTTTGGTAATGTTTGGTTTTGACCTGATAAGACATGCAGGGTTTAATGTATATTTCCTGCCCTAGGCTTGCCATCAGCCATTTTTCCCAAGGAGCCTTGATTCTTTTTTGTGGGAAATGAGTTTTAGCTAACAGTCTGAGTATTTTATTAATTTTTCCCTTGAAGTTTTAATAGTTCCTTGTATTTTCATCATTCCTTTCATAGCATATTTTTTTCATTATTTTTAATAGATTCACTACTCTGAATTAACATCAACTTAAGCACACATCACATGAAATCTACTCCTAGAATGTGAACTACAGCCATTTTTAACCTTTCTTGCTAGATATCTCATTTTACCTGATGCTATTTAAAACAACTTTGACTTTGAGACAGGGTCTTGTTAAGTTAGCATGTATATTCATAGATATAGTTTTGTTCTTGGTGTGAAAAACGCTTGGTGTTTTACCTTTGTAATTACTATAAACTCTTCTTTCTAATTTACTTCATATGTGTCTGAAATGACAATGTCTTATTACCTCTCTAGGAAAAAGATGCTGTGCTGTCTACTATTAAGTTAGTGACATATCTTAAGGGGGGTGCAATGGCAAATATTTATGAAACTTCTTACCTATGGATACTTTAAATAACTTCACACTTTTTTGGGTTTTGGAGGTTTTGTTTTTTGGTTTCTGTTTTGGTATATGATTGAGTTTTGCTTTCAGAAATTTCTGTTTCTACAATCCATTGTATATATCAATGTGAATGTGCGTGCAAATGCATTCATGTACAAACACACAAATCTCTTGCAGTCACTTTATTTCATTACCTTCTTTTATTCCAAGTCTAGTTTTTTTGTTGTTGTTATTGTTTTTCGTTTTTTAAAATACTATCTTTAAAAAAAATCAGTGAACAGTGAGCAGGCTGGGGATTTAGCTCAGTGGTAGAGATCTACACTGGAGTATATGAGGGGTTCAGTCCCAAGCACCACAAAAAGGAAAAAAAAATAGTGAGCAAAGAGTGTTGTATGTTTTGCTGGGGGGATTAGCGTAGTGCCTCTTCCTAAAAATCAAGTCAGAAGAACAGAGAAATCTTTTTTTAATCTTCTAAATTGCATTCATTTAAAAAAAAAAAAGACTTGCAATTGTTTTTTCATTTTATTAGGCTCACCTCTCCCTTTAAAAATAAGACACATTTTTAAAAAAAATTTCCACCTTTTTTTATTTTTAATTATTTTATTTGTTCTAACTAATCGTACATGACAATAGAATGCATTTATACATTTTGATAGATCATATATAAATAGAGTGTAATCTCTCATTTTTCTGATTATACATATTGCAGGATCACATTGGTCATGCAGTCATACATGTACATGTATAATGTAATAATGTAATGTAATAATGTCTGTTTCACTCTACTATCCTTCCTACCCCCATTCTCCTTCCCCTCCCTTCACTCCCCTCTACCTAATATAAAAGAACTCTATTCTTCCCAACACCCTCCTTATTGTGAATTAGCTTCTGCATATCAGAGGAAGCATTCAGTCTTTGGTTTCTTGGGTTTGGCTTGTTTCACTTAACATGATATTCTCAAACTCCATCCATTTACCAACAAATGCCATAATTTCATTCTTCTTTAAAGCTGAGTAGTATTCCATCATTCATATATTATATATATATAGCACATTTTCTTTATCCATTCATCATCTGTTGAAGGGCATCTAGGTTGGTTCCATAGTTTAGTTATTGTGACTTGAGCTGCTATAGACATTGATGTGGCTGCGTCACTGTAGTATGCTGATTTTTAAGTCCTCTGGGTATAAACCGAGGAGTGGGATAACTGGGTCAAATGATGGTTCCATTTCAAGTGTTCTTAAGAACCTCCATATTGCTTCCATAACAGATGCACCAATTTGCATTCCTACCAGCAATGTATGAGTGTACCTTTTTCCCCACTTCCTTACCTCATTGTTACTTGTATTTTTTAATTAATTTATTTTTTTGATTCATTGTACACAAATGGAGTAGAACAGTTGTTTCTCTGGTTGTACACAAAGTAGTCACACCATGTGCGTAATCGTACAAGTACAAAGGGTAGTGATGTTTGTCTCATTCTGTTATTTTTCCTTCCCCCTACCCCGTCCCTACCCCTCTTTTTCCTCTGTGTAATTTTTTTCCACCTTTATTTATTTATTTATATGTGGTGCTGAGAATCAAACCCAGTGCCTCACACATGCAAGGCAAGCACTCTGCCACTGAGCCACAACCCCAGCCCAAAGCAAATTTTTAAAGCCAGGCATAATGGTGTATACCAGTAATCCAGTGACTCCAGAGCCTTGGGCTGAAGGATTGCAAGTTCAAAGCCATCTTCAGCAAGTTACCAAGGCCCTAACTAGCTTAGCAAGACCCTGTCTCGAAATAAAAATAAGAGGGGAATTGAAGATATAGCTGACTGGTTAAGCACTTTGAGTTTAATCCCTGGTACCAAATAACAATAAGACATGTCAACCATGATATAAATACCATGAACAAAGCATTATTCCATATAAATGCTTATAAACCTCAGAACTGTCCTGTATGGTAGATACTGTTATTATCCCCATTTTCTAGATGAGGAAACAGGCCCTCAAAAAATTGTTGATCATTCAACTTTGCACTAATAAGTTTGTAGAGCTAGGATATTAACCTAGCCATTCTCCCTCCAAACCCCAGTGCAGTTCTTAAAGTATGTTGCTCTATTACAGAAGAAAGATCTACAGTCAGCAGAATGTGGAGCTAAGAAGAAAGGAGGGCTTGTTTGTAGGAGAATTTGAAGGTAGCCCCAGAATTTTAAAGAATACTTCTTGGAGGAAAAAGCTGTGGGTTTTGGGTTTTATGCCTCCTAGTTTTTTCTTTTTCTTTTTTAATTGATAATGTTATCATTGTACATTGCCTTTTATTACTGGATTTTTTTATTCATACCTCAGTTCATTAATGTTGCTCTCAATTTTTTTTAAAAGATACTTCTATTCAGATACTTTACATTTGATTTTTTTGTCTGGAACAAGTTGTTATCAGAAGTTAACATTGGAGTCTAGGAGTGTAACTCAGAGTGTGCATGCTTGCCGTGTGTGAGGCCTGGGTCCAGCCTCTAGCACCAAAAATTTAAGAAGTAAACATTATTCTGAAGATCAGGGATATAATGTAGTTTGTCCACCATGGCAACTGTACTCTCCATTTATGTGATGCATTATAGTTTTTCCACATATTTCAAAGGGAACACAGAATAATAGAAGAGCTGACACCTGAGCCCAGACTTTTACCTTTTGTTTTTTGGTTTTCCTGTCAATACGCCTTCTGATAGTAATTTATTCAGTAGTAAATTTATGTGGAATCAAAAGAAAGAAAAAAGTATTGCAGTAATGAATTAAAATGCATTTTATTTTAGGAAGGAAGTTCCTGCTTAATAATAGAGTTTTAAAAAGCAGCCTTCTTTTATAAGTGACAAGTTGAATAAATTGCAGGTCCTGCTGTCGTCAGTCATCACCTTGCTCGAGTTCTGCTGTTGTGGAAGTGTGTCTTTCCAGCATCTCCTAAAGATCTAGAAACAGAAAAGAGCCGAGGAGATTCATTTACTTGGCAGGTAACCCTGGAAGGACGTGCTGGTGCACTGAGTGGTAGGTTGAGTTTAATGTTTTCTAATCCTTTGACTTTTCTATACCCTTTGTCTTTACATATATTGTATGTTTCATTTAGGAAGGGGGCAGGAGGATCCCACCTCTAACAGTTTTTATAACTGAATATAATTGATTATTTGGTAATCAAAACTGAAGAATGAAGCAATAAAATAAGTTTGAGAGTTCTAAATCCTTAGGCTAATGCATATTTTGTTAGATGCAATCTAGTTGAAAACTGTCAAAATTGCTTTCTCTTAAACAGATATTTATTCCATTTTTTAGAAGTAGTAGAGTTTGATTTAATTAGCAATGATTAAACATGGTTTCCGTTTAGTCTATACACATGAAAGTTGTTCCCTTTGACAATATATAGACATTGTTGAAAATAATATTCCACCATGAAAAATTGAACTAAGGAAGGGTATGTTCACTGGAAAGACTGGGAAGCAGTTTGATGACATTTTATTCTTAAAAAAGAAAAAGCAACTTTGAATTTAATCTTGAAACTCAGTCTAATTTTAAAATACTTACTTCATAGGAAGTAACTCCCAATAAAAGTTCTTTGTTTCAGATAACATCCATAAAAATCATAACATGATGACTTTAGTCAAAATGATTCTGCAGAACTAGTCTACAACTGGTCTATTTGAAAGTCTAAGCCAATTTCTTTTTTTTTTTACTCCTGAGCTCTAGGGCCGAGTGAAACCCCAGGACAGCAACATTTTAATTTAGTTATTGGTCTCTTACAGTAATTCTAGGAAGGTTTTTATTATTATTATTATTATTATTATTATTATTATTATTATTATTATTATGGTTTTGAAGTAGAAGATGTTAGATTTCATATTAGAATTTCAATAATATTTTTGTTTTGGGTGCATTTCCTTTTTTGTGTGTGGTGCTGGGGATTGAACCCAGGGCCTTGTGCGTGCGAGGCAAGTACTCTACCGAGTCTGATCTATATCCCCAACCCTTTTAGTGCATTTCTTTAATCTGCTAATAAAAATGCTAATGCTATACCATAATCAAGTGCTCTTTTCATAGTCACTTATGCTGTGCTGAGTAAGTCTGTTCTCTTTCAGCTATCAAGAGCTTTGTTTCCTACTGTGGTGATCTCCTTACTGAAGAAGTAATTCAGCGTCTTCTTCCACCACTTCCTTGTGCTGTGGATTTGCTAACTCAGTAAGGATCAGCTATTTAGATTGATAAACTTTTGCAACAGTAATTAATTACCTTCTGATTATGTAATATCCCTTAAGTACATTACTAAGGCAGGTGTCTGTGGTTGGTGAGTGATTTTCCTTTTGCAGAGAAAGGCAATCATTTAGTTGTAAGACTTTTTTTAGGCTAGGATCTTGAAAGAAAAATACATATTAAAAGGGAAGGAAAATTACTTGGTAAATAATGTACCTTTCAAACATGCACACTTTACAAGAAATTAAATATTAAGCCTGTTAACCTTTTCAGGTATGCTTTTTATTGGTTTGTTAATGATGTTCTGTGTTCATAAAAACCAGATGCATGTTAAGTTTCAGCTTTTTGTTTGTTTATATTTTTAAGTTTGAGTCATACATAAATAGTATAAAAAAAAAAAACAGAGAAAAACCAGTATGTATCATAAGCACTTACAATTTCCAAATTAACACAATGTATAGAAAAATTCTGTCCATGATAAAATGAACATCTGTGATTTCAAAACAACTAGAGCAGGGGCAACATTTCCTTTGAAGGGCCAAACAGTTAATATTTTAGGCTTTGTCAGCTACGATGTCTATGTTGTAGTTGCTCAACTCTAATTATAGCTCAAAAGTACTCATAGAAAATACACAAATTAAGTTGGGCGTGGTGGCGCACACCTGTAATCCAAGCGACTCGGGAGGCTGAGTCAGGAGGATCGCGAGTTCAAAGCCAGCCTCAGCAACTTAGCGAGGCCGTAAGCAACTCATTGAGAACCTGTCTCTACATAAAATACAAAAGAGTGCTGGGGATGTGGTTCAGTGGCCAAGTGCCCCTGAGATCAATCCCTGGTTCAAAAAAAAAAAAAAATACATAAATTAGTGAATGTGGTTGTGTTTCTATATTTTTATTTATAAAAATAGGAGGTGGACCATATTTAGATGCCACTGAACTAGAGTATTAATAGCTCTAGAGCATAATAGCCATGACTTTAACGTAATTTTCTTTCAGGCCATTTATCCTTTTTTCTTTGTAAGTTTTTTTCATATTTTCAATACAGTTCTTTTGCTGTTCATTTAATTATTAAAACAATCTTCTGCATTTTTGATTAATACACTTTTTTTTGTTTGTTTGTTTTTGCGGTGCTGGGGATTGAACCCAGGGCCCTGTGCTTGCAAGGCAAGCACTCTACCAACTGAGCTATATCCCCAGCCCGACATTCTTAATTTAAATGTCAGTTTATCAGTCTTTTACTTTTTTGGTTAATATTTTGTCCTACAAAGTTTCTTTTTCTTCTCTTTTCTTTTTTATTTTTTTCACTACTGGGGATTTAACCTCAGGGCTCTTAACCACTGAGCCATATCCCCAGCCCTTTTTATTTTATTTTATTTTATTTTATTTTATTTTATTTTATTTTATTTATTTTATTTTTGAGACAGGGTCTCACTAAGTTGCTTAGGGCCTTACTAAGTTGCTGAGGCTGGCTTTGAACTTGGAATCCTCCTGCCTCAGCCTCTGGAGTCACTGGGATTACAGTACAAGCATGCACCACCATTCCTGGCACAAAGTTTATTTTCTTATATTTGTCTCTGAAATGTTTCAAAATTTGTCTTTAATCCATCTGGAATAGATTTTTCTGTTTGGATTGTTAGGCCAGGTGCAGTGGCACATACCTGTAACCAGCAATTCCAGAGGCTGAGACAGGATTGCAAGTTTGAGACCAGCTTTAGTCACTTAGTAAGACCCTATCTCAAAATAAAAAATAAAATGGACTGGGGATATAATAGTGGCAAAATACCCTTAGGTTTAAATCCTCAGCACCAACAGAAAAAAAAGAGAAAGAGAGATCCATGTTAATCCATTAGTGCTGCTATAATAAAATATCTTGGACTGGGTAATTTATAAAGAACAGAAATTTATTTCTCACAGTCTGTAGGCTAGGAATCCAAGGTCAAGGTGCTAGCAGGTTTGGTGTCTAATGAGAGCCTGGTCTTTGCTTCCAAGGTGGCACCTTGTTGCTGCATCCTCTGAAGAGGATGAATGCTGTGCCCTACTATGGCAGAAGGGATGAAGGAGCAAAAAGGAGCCAAGCTCCCTCTGTTAACCCCTTTTGTAAAGGCATTCATGTACTTGTTACATTTTAAATAAGCGTGTGTGTGGTATGTATAATATGTTTATTCCTGCTGTATGAAAATATAATTGATGCAGCCACCTTGCTAAATTCTCCTATATTAAAAATTAATTTGTAGGGGCTAGGGATCGTGGGTCAGTGGTAGAACACTTAGTGCCTAGCACGTGTGAGGCACTGGGTTCTATCCTGAGTACCACATATAATAAATAAATGAAATTAAGGTCCATCGACAACTAAAAAATATTAAAAAAAAAAAAAAGAACTTGTACAATATTCAGGAGTTCAGGACATCCTAGACAACATAGTGAGGCCTTGTCTCAAAAGGAAGGAAGGGAGGTAGGGAGGGAAAAGAAAGAAAAGAAGAAAGCCTAAATAGAAGTGGTTGAAGGGACTAGTTCTTGCCAGGTGCAGTGGCCCACACCTGTAATCCCAGTGGTTCAGAAGGCTGAGGCAGGAGGGTTGCTAGTTCAACTAGCAGTGTTAGCAACTAGACAAGGCCCGAGCAACTTATCAAAATCCTGTCTCAAAAAATAAGAAGGGCTGGTGCGGTGGCGCACGCCTGTAATCCCAGCACCTGGGAGGCTAAGGCAGGAGGATCTCAAGTTCAAAGCCAGCCTCAGCAACTTAGCGAGGCCCTAAGCAACTCAGTGAGACCCTGTCTCTAAATAAAATACAAAATAGGGCTGGGGATGTGGCTCAGTGGTCGAGTGCCCCTGGGTTCAATTCCCAGTACCCCCCCCAAAAAAAACGAATGTTTCTTATATTTCACTAATAAGAATGGTGTTTGCTCAAGATTTTTAGTAGATACTTTTTAAAAGTGTTTTTAGTACATTATAGTAATACATAATAGCGGAGTGTAATGCATATTCTTTACCAGGTTAAGAGAGTAATCTTAAACTAAGTTGGCCATGTTTTTTGGTTTGGTTTTATTTTTTTTAATCATGAATAGATTTTGATTTTATGAAATGATTTAATCCAATAAAGTTTAATGTAAGAAGTTTTGGCTGGAGTTGTGGCTCAGTGGTAGAGTGCTTGCCTAACATATGTGAGGCCCTGGGTTTGATCCTTAGCACCACATAAAAAATAAAATCAAGGTATTATATCCATCTACAACTAAAAAATATTTTTTAAAAAAGTAGTTTTATTTACTAATTTTCTAATTGGTTTTACTCCTTGAGTAAACTGAGCCTGGAATAATTATCTTTTTTACAAGCTTATAAACTAGTTTGCTTTCCATATATATTCATCAGAGAAACTGTCCTATAATTTTCTTTCTTGCACTCTCTTCCTCAACTTTTTAATCAGTGTCATTAGCCTCATAGAATAAGGTGGGCAAATATTTCATCAAGTTCTATGGGAGAGTTTTCATAAAATTGGAGTGATCTGTCACATGAGGTTTTATAATCCACTATCTGTAAAATAGTCTAGACTTGGTATTTTGGAGGCAGGGTATTAATTATATACGCTATTTCTTTTTTACTGGTTTGGGGAGTTTGTTTTGTTTGTTTATTTGTGAAAGTCAAATTTGGCAAGTCACATTTTCCCAGGAATTTTCCCAGTGTGTCTTTATCTTCAGAGTTTTCAGCATCAAGTTATTCCTTTGTATTTTTCTTTTTTAATCTCTGCTCTATGTGCACGATGTTCCTTTCTTCATTCCTGAGTTTTCATCATACCTTCTATTTTGTTTTTCATTCACCATCTCACTAAGGATATATGAATTTAATTAAGCTTTTTAAAGTATAGCATTGCTTATGTTAAAAATTTGTTTTCTTCTTTTTTGGTACTGGGGATTGGATTAGGGGCACTTGACCACTGAGCCACATCTCCAGCTCTATTTTGTATTTTATTTAGAGTCAGGGTCTCATTGAATTGCTTAGCACCTCACTTTTGCCAAGGCTAACTTCGAACTCGAAATCCTCCTGCCTCAGCCTCCTGAGTCACGGGGATTACAGGCATGTTTTTTTTTTTTTTTGAACCAGGGATTGAACTCAGGGACACCCGGTCACTGAGCCACATCCCCAGCCCTATTTTGTATTTTATTTAGAGACAGGGTCTCACTGAGTTGCTTAGGGCCTCGCTAAGTTGCTGAGGCTGGCTTTGAACTCGCGATCCTCCTGCCTCAGCCTCCCAAGTCGCTTGGATTACAGGCGTGCGCCACCATGCCCGGCAGGCATGCTCTTTTTTGAAATCTTAAGTTAAACTCCAAGGTCATTTCATTTAATTTCTCTTCACGCTCTTCTAATATAAGCTCAGAAAATATATTTCCCTCTGTAGTCCCAGTTAATAAATTCTAAGAATATTGATACACATTTTTCTATTATTTCAATTTCAAGTATTTAAATTTTTTTAACAATTTCTTTGAGTTGTTTAGCAGTACGTTCTTAAATGTCTCTTTGTGGAATGATTTTTAGCTTGATTTAGTTACTGATATTTAATCATTGTAGTTAATCATTTTTAATGTATTATAGTTAATGAATATGATCTGTATGTTATCTGCTATATTTTTTGAGACTTTCTTTATGACAAATGTTTTTTAAAGTTCCATTTTGCTATGTTCAATTTTTTTATTTGCTTAACTTGTCAGTAATTGACAGTTATGTATTTTTTAAAAACCTCCCCTATTATGCTGAATTTATCACTTTCTAACTATATTTCTGTTTTTCCTTTTTCATATTTTGAAATTATGTAATCAGGTATATTATAGTTTAGAATTATGTCTTTCTGATGAATTGAATTTTTGTCATTATACACTTACTCTATCCTTAAAACTTTTTTATTATAATCTAATCTTTATGATTATTATATGTGTTATGTTTTTCTCATGACACGATGTTTTTAGGTATATTTCATAAATTGCATATAGTTGGATTTTTTTTTTAAATTGAAACTGGGCACCATGGTGCACATCTGTAATCCCAGCTACTTGGTATGCTCAGGCAGGAGGATCAGAAGTTTGAGGGGGGTGGGGGGCTGGGGGTATGGCTCAGTTGGTAGAGTGCTTGCCTTGTAAGCACAAGGCCCTGGGTTCAATCCTCAGCACCGCAAAAAAAAAAAAAAAAAAAATAGTTTGAGGCCAGCCTGGGCAACCTAGTGAGATACTGTCTCAAAATAAAAAATAAAAGAACTAGGTATGTAGCTCAATGGAAGAGCGCTTTCCTCGCATGATTGAGCCCAGGGTTCAATCCCCAGAACCTATCACAAAAAAAAAAAAAAAAAAGGATCTGACAGTCTCTGCTTTAAACTGGCAATTTGTGGGTTTCTTCATCCTACTTGATATGTTTTGTTTTGGATTCATGCATTGTAAGATTTCAGGAGGCTGAGGCAGTAGGATCACAAGTTCAAAGCCAGTCTCAGCGCGTAGCAAGGCCCTATGCAACTTAGCAAGACCCTACCTCAAATTTACAAAATTTAATGGATTGGGGATATGAGTCAGTGGTTAAGCACCCCTAGGTTCATTCCCTGGTACCAAAAAAAAAAAGACAAAAATCACACTCTTGTGAACTAAATTTTATAGTTTTTAAATTAAATGAATGTTGCAAGATTTTTAAAATTACTTTTTTAAGCACTTATGGAACTGAGCATGCAGCTCAGTGGTTGAGTGCCTACTAAGCATGTGCAAAGCCCTGGGTTTAATCCCTAGCACTACAAAAATGAAAAAAAGAGCCAAGCACAATGTCATGTGCCTGTAATCTCAGCAAGTTGGGAGGCTGAGGTAGAATTGCAAAGGCCAGCCTGGGCAACTTAGCAAGACCCTGTCTCAAAATAAAAAAGAGAGATTTGAGAGATTTGGGAATGTTGCTCAGAGGAAGAATATTCGCTCAGTATGTGTGAGGCTGTGGGTTCACTCCCCAATAGTGCAAAAAATAAATATATAAAAAAATTAAAACATGAAATGGGGTCTGGGGTTGTAGCTCAGGGCTAGCATGCTTGCCTGACACATGTGAGGCACTTTGTTCAACGCTCAGCATTGCATAAAAATAAATAAAGGAGCCGGGCATGGTGGTGCACACCTGTAATCCCAGCACCTGGGAGGCTGAGGCAGGAGGATTGTGAGTTCAAAGCCAGCCTCAGCAACTTAGCGTGGCCCTCAGCAACTTAGTGAGACCCTGTCTCTAAATAAAATACAAAACAGGACTGGCGATGTGGCTCAGTGGTCGAGTGCCCCTGGGTTCAATCCCCAGTACTTACTTACTTACTTACTTACTAAATAAATAAATAAATAAATGTATTGTGTTCATCTACAACTAAAAAAATTTTTTAAAAAACATGAAATGGAAGCAGTATTAGTTATTTTTAGCTATAAAAAGAATATACATGGAACTGGGGCTGTAGCTCGGTGGCCGAGTGCTTCCCTGGCATGAGTGAGGCACTGAGTTCAATCCTTAGCACCACATAAAAATAAAACAAATATAATAAAGGCATGCTGTCCATCTACAGCTACCAAAAAAATTGAAAATATATATATACAGTCTATTACATAGGCTTTAGGCAAAACATGAAGAGTATTGGTATCCCGGAAGTAATTTTTTAAAATATGAAACAAATCAGTAGATAACTCTTTTCCAAGAAAGAGAAATGGGGACTGGGGATATAGCTCAGTTGGTAGAATGTTTGCCTCCCAAGCACAAGGCCCTGAGTTCAATCCCCAGCACCACAAAAAATAAAATAAAAAATGAGAAATGGTAAGCAGTAGTTTTCTAGAAAATGCGAATAAGTAAATATCACCAGAATATTTTAAGAGAATGTAGACACCTTATGCTGTGAGAGTTTGACAGACATAGTCTAGGGGTACAATAATTATTAAGCAGTTCTGTTGAATTTCTGTACTGCTAAAAGAGTTCAAAACCATTCTCTAGTTGATAACCTGGTGCTTGCAAAGAATGGTAGTCTTTCAATAAATGCTTGCTAAATGAGCCTTGGTAAAGTGATGTCTTAACACCAGTAGTAAAGGTAAACAGAAGAAAAAGAAGAGTACATGTAAGCAAAAGAAGAAAGTAGAAAGAAAAGTTTATGAATTATATTTTATATATTTTATTTTATTATATATATTTTATTTATATATTTCATTAAAAGAAAATTTGTTTTATGATTTTGTGGGTTTTGGTGATTCATTCTTATTTGATGATCTTATTATCAGATGAAGTTTCTAACAGATGCTTGGGTTTTCTCTAGCAATTTGTGTCTCCTATTTGTATGCATCTTTGGATGATTACAGTTTTACATAGTAGACTTTTGTTTTTGACAACTACCAAGTTGTAAATTTTGAGATTTCATAGTAAGAATTTTAGTTTCCAGACCTAATACTTACAGCCTTGGAAATCAAAATTGGCTATATAGTTTGTTTTGTGAAGTATGATAGGAAAGTTAGCAGAATGATTTCTACACATGATACTTGTAGCCCCTCTTATAATCAAGCCTCATTAAAAAAACATAAAGTAGCACTAATTTTCATCAGTACGTATAGCTAATTTATGTTGATATCTCAGCTTGTTCAGTACTTGTGCATTGTCCTCTAACCTACACACTTAAGATAATACTTTTTTTTTCATTTTAAGGCTTTCTTCCATACTAAAAACATATGGAAATCCTTTGAAAACACCATCAGTAGTTTATAGACAAAGACTTTATGAACTGTTGATTTTGTTACCTCCTGAAACCTATGAAGGTATGTGCCTTAGACCAAAATTTTTTATTGTTGGTGCTTGGAAAGTAATAATTGTTCATTATAAATGAATTATAATGGCAACTACTTAGTGCTTTTTTTCTGTAAGTTTTAAGCAGTCTAATCTTAATCCGTGTGTTTGCTGTTTTAAAGTAAATAAAATGTATTATTTAGAAAACCTAATTCTTTTTTCATTTATTATTTTTATTGGCACATTATGATTATACATAATGGTAGGATTCACTCTGCCATATTCATTTATGTGCATGACTTAATCAGCCTCATTCCCCAGTACCTTCCGTTTCCCTTCTCTTCTTCCTCCCCCATCCACTTGCTTTAATCTACTGATCTCCCTTTTATTGTTGTTGTTATTTCAATTTGTGCATTGTGTGTGTTTATGTGTGATTTATTGTGGTCTATTCCTACATGACATAGCATTATTTGGTAGACTTTGTTTCCCAATACTTCCCTATTCCTTCCCCTACTCCCTCCCAGTCCCCTTTCTCTACCAAGGGGACTAAGAAGAATCAAGATTAAAATGTTGTTTTACATAATGCTGTCCTGTCTCTCCACTTATAAGTAACCGTCTAGAGACCTAATGAACAATCACAACTTAGTGGTAGGTTGATCTTATTCTCCCCTCTGATTAATCAAAGTAACCTGTTATATATCTAATAAAAGCTGAGGGATGATTTCTGTGTTCCACAGCTTAAATACCTGTTAGGTGTGGCAAAAGCACTTCCCCTTGTATTTTTAATGTAGTACTTTGAAATTTATTTTCTAGGTACATTTGAAAAATATTGACTTTTTTCCCCTCAAGTTTTTATTAAACATTATGAATACAAGAATATCAGCCCAAAATCTATAGTGTATCTTCTGATGAATGATTGTATAAATCTACCCTTAAAAACTAGAATTAGGGAAATGAAAAAGAAGTTTTGTACTTTGTTTTACTTATATTTTCTCAGAATTTGAGTTTGGGAATGTAATCAGGAATCCTAAAGAAATAATGAGCGTATACTTATATATATTTTAAATTAGGTCCAGAGTGTTCATTTGTAAAGTCAAGACTTACAGTGAGCGGGGCATAGTGGCACACACCCGTAATCCCAGCAGCTCCGGAGATGGAGGCAGGAGGAGTGCAAGTTCTAGGCCAGCCTCAATAACTTAGCAAGACCCTGTCTAAAAAAAAATTTAAAATTTTTTAAAAGTGGGGGGTATATTGCTCAATGGTTAAGCACTCTGTGTTCAATCTCTGGTACTGGGGGTGGAAAAATGGACTTACTATGAATTTAAGAAATAATGATTATACACTTATATATATTTTAAATCAGGTCCAGAGTGTTCATTAACAGGTAAGGTCAAGACTTACTATGAAAACAAAATCTAAATATACCCTCTTTGTCTTTTTAAGTGTATCTGCTTTTTATGTATCTACATGAATTAAAAATATAATTCATAGAAAAATGATATGGACATATTTATATTTTTATGTTTCAAACAAAAATAACTTGCTATTTTTTTTCTGTCTTTATAATCATACCAATAGAAGTAGTAAGGGTCACCCCATCCTTTAAGACTATTGAATTTAAGAAAAAAATTTCACTCTTTTTTTTTCTTTTTTCTTTTTTTGTGTGGTGCAAGGATCAAACTCAGGGCCTCACTCATGCTAAGCAAATGCTCAGTGAGCTACTTCCCCAGCCCTGTTTTCTATCTAATAGATTTGTATTGTGTGTATGAAGTACAATAGGCATAAGTGCACTATTAAAATATCCATTAACATTTTAAATAATATGCCTTACATAGTATAGTACAACCTGTAGTAACTTCTAAATCTTTAACACAAAGGAAATAGTAGTCTTTAAATGTATTCACCCAATTAATTTGAAAAATAAGACTGAGTAACAAAACAAGTTTAAAGTTCTGATCTTAAAATTCTGATCATATTTATTGCTCTAATGTCTAAAAGTCATCTTACAAGACATAAAAATTGCTTTTATTATATGAAAAGTATTTTAAGCAATTGAAATGATTTCTTCATAGTTATCCAGCATAGGCTTTTAAGAATGACAATTTTCTATAGGTTGTGGAATGAAAATTGAGTTCTTAGTTTTAACTTTGCATTCCTGTTTCCTCATCTATAAGATGGTAGTACTGACCTGACTGCATGAGGTTTAGTATGAGGATGATATGCAAAGCTTTTAGAACATTTCCTGACACATGGATGAACCATTTTGCCTTATCATCCCAGAGTTGAACTCTTAAATTGAGCAATAGGTATACCACTTATAGTAACTGAAATAATTAATTTCTTGAAATTTTTGGACTTGAGTTTTCAATACATTTTTGTTGCTATTAATAATACTGGTGAGAGGGCACGGTGGCACACGCCTATAATCCCAGCACTTGGGAGGCTGAGGCAGGAGGATCACGAATTCAAAGTCAGCCTCAGCAACTTAGTGAGGCCCTAAGCAACACAGTGAGACCCTGTCTCTAAATAAAATACAAAATAGGGCTGGGGATGTGGCTTAGTGGTGGAGTGCCCTGGGTTCAATCCCCAGTACAAAAAATAATAATAATAATAATACTGGTGATATAGAAAAAAAATGCCAGGTATGGTGTCACATGCATGTAATCCCATCTACTCTGGTAGCTGAGTCAGGAGAATGAATTGAGCCTAGGAATTTGAGGCCAGCCTGAGCAATATAGTAAGACCTCTTCTCTGGGGGAAAAAAAAATTACAATAGACACACACATCCTGATTTATCCTGTCACCTCCAGTAGGTAGACATCACCTCTGTCCCTCATTTCATCCTTATGTTATTGCTCAAAGAAACAGTTGGAAAGTAAATATTTTTCTAAGGCAATTTTTACTTATTCCTGTAATATTTAAGTTATAAACTGGCAAATTTTTTTTTTTTTTTTTTTTTTGTGGAACCAGAGATCAAAGTCAGGGACCCTCGGCCACTGAGCCACATCCCCAGTCCTATTTTGTATTTTATTTAGAGACAGGGTCTCACTGAGTTGCTTAGGGCCTCGCTAAGTTCCTGAGGCTGGCTTTGAACTCGCGATCCTCCTGACTCAGCCTCCCAAGTCGCTTGGATTACAGGCATGCGCCACCATGCCCAGCCAAAAAAAATTTTTTGAGTTCTATGTAGATAAAATTTCTATTGAGAATCCATCAGAAATTAGGACAAGACATCTTTGAGATGATCATTTAGGCCAGTAGGCCAGTATGATAAATAAAACACTTTTCCAAAATGTAAATATAGAGAGACAAGCATATGCTGTTTCATATCTTAGAGAAGATCGCAAGATACTGCCTATGGACTAGCCTGCCCCGCCCCTCCAAATAATAAAAAACAAACTACCTCTAGATCCAACTACGAATTCTCTCTTTCCCTCTCTCCCTCTTCCTCCTTCTGCCTCTCCCTCTTCCCCTCCCCCCCCTCACACACACACACACACACACACACACACACACTCACACACGGCAAATAATAGAGGAATAAATTAAACTGCACCAAGGAGCTATAATCATAAAAATCCCCCAAAGTTCTACAGAACAAATAACCTTGTTTCTTTAAAGGAATCACAGTAAGGAGAAAAAAAACAGAATAGAATATTGGAAGGGTAGAGATCCAATGTTGGATTGATAGAGATCCAACTAGCTGCAATGTGTAGACCTTGCTTAAATCTGCATTCAAACATAGAAGCAAACAAAAGCAGGCATTTTTGAGACAGTTGGAAATTGGAACAATGACTGGATATTTGATTTCTAGTGGTTTTTTTAAACATGAGATTTTGATAGATTAGGTTTCAGATAAAATGGTGAAACATTTTTGGATGAAGTGATATGCTATTTGGGTTGCTTCTAAATAATATGAAGGTGAAGTGGTACGTACCTGTAATCTCAGCAGCTTAGGAGACTGAGGCAGTAGGATCAGAAGTTCATAGCCAGCCTCAGCAATTTAGCAAGGCCTCACACAACTTAGTAAGACCCTGTCTCAAAACAAAAAATAAAAAGGGCTGGGGATGTGTCTCATCCCCACCACCGATAGATAGATAGATAGATAGATAGATAGATAGATAGATAGATAGATAGAT
>JAJEJO010000398.1:231059-283558 GCA_020662805.1 Glaucomys volans
GATAGATAGATAGATAGATAGATAGATAGATAGATAGATAGATAGATGAATAAATAAGAAGGATGGTACAGTTGTGAGCAGGGATCTAAGTGAAACAGAATCATTTCAGCTATGTAGAGAATAGGAGTTATGATATTAATGTCTCCTTTTAATTGGTTTGAAGTTTTGCACAACAAAAACACATCTAAATATAAATGTATTCAGGCCCTGCTTTTTTTCTATTAAAAAGTTTATTCATGCCTAACAGGGGTGGAGTGGGGGGTTGTGCCAGGGGTTATGGGGAGGATAGGAAAGAATGGAGGAAGTATGGATGGAAGTATGGAGGAAAATGGGACGGGAGGGGATGGGGGCAGGAAAAATAGTAGACTGAGACAGACAGTACTACCCTATGTAAATGTAAGATTATATGAACTGTGTGAATAAAAAATAAAGAAAAAAAGTTTATTCAAGCTGGGTGCGGTGGCACACGCCTGTAATTTCAGCACTTGGGAGGCTGAGGCAGGAGGATCACGAGTTCAAAGCCAGCCTCTGCAACTTAGCGAGGCCCTAAGCAATTCAGTGAGACCCTGTCTCTAAATAAAATACAAAATAGGGCTGGGGATGTGGCTCAGTGGTGGAGTGCCCCTAGGTTCAATCCCCAGTACCAAAAAAAAAAAAAAAAAGTTTATTCAACAAAAAGTTTAATATGAAAATGTGCATAGTCATAGTTGAATAGACCCTTTGGAGAAGAGACATGGATTTCTCTGTTGAACAGCCATTATTTATAGTCATTCCAAGACTTCTAATATGATGATAGGTAAATGGATGATGTTGGAGTCTGTTTTGCTAAGTGAGATCAGCCAATCCCCAAAATCCAAAGGCCGAATGGTCTCTCTGATAAATGAATGATGATGCATAATGCAGGGGGGAAGGGTGGCAAGAATGGAGGAAGGATAGATAGCATAGAGGGAAGGGAGGGGTGGGGGCAGGGTGGGGGGTAAAAATACTAACAGAATGTGTGACAGATACCATTGCCCTGTGTACATGCATGAACGCACAGATGGTGTGACTCTACTTTGTGTACAACCAGAGAAACAATAGCTGTACTCCATTTGTGTTCAATGAATCAGTAAGTAAATAAAAAAAATTAAAAAAAAAAAAATGATGATACTATTTCCCCATATTACTACCATTCCAAAATTGTTCTGTTGCCCACTGGTTTCCATCTTTACACATTGATCTGTTCCAAGATTCATAAAGGGATCATATCCCCGTAATATTCCTTGGACATGTCTGCCACCATTTAATTTCAATGATAATTTCCATAAGTGTTCTCAGTTCAGAAGGGTGAGCTTTGCTCATGTTGTCTACTTGGCAGACTCAGAGATGCTTTCCAGGCCATTCTTCTTCAAATTCAATGTAATTCTTTTTAAAAATCTTTAAAAAGGAACCTGTTCTATTGCCCAGCCTGGCCTCAAATTCCTGGGCTTAAATGATACTGCCTCAGCTTCACCAGTAGTTGGGACTATTAGGCACACACCACCTGCCTAAATCTATTTTGTTTAAACAGGAAAAGGAAAACACACACACACACGATTATTGCATGCCTAAGACATGAGAATTTTAGATGTCTAAATTTATTTTTATGCTTCAGGTTGTTTTTGTTTAATTATCATAGTATTCACTCAGTATTATAAGGCATATACTTTGAACTCTCTTTTCACTATCCATTCTTAACCTTGTGAGCAGCAACACATTCATTTGTAGGGCAGTTTTCAAGGACAAGAGGTACAATATTTGGCTATAATAAAAAAAATTTGCCATTGTGTGAATCATAGCTCCATCTGGGCCTGTTTAATCCTATAATCTAACCAGTTAATTGCTAGTTTTTATTGCTAATTACTTTTTCCCTGTGATTCAACAGGACACCTCTGCACTATCCTGAAAGAACTGGCTGCTGACCTTACTGCCCCTGATATCCAGGTGGCAGCATCTACATTTTTACTTCCACCTCTTTGTCATCAGGATGATCTTTTGATATTAAGTCCTTTGCTACAAGAGACTGACCATAAATTTATTGAAGAACAGGTATGGTCGTTTTTTAATAAAGTTTGAATAGATTCAACTGGTGAACAGTGATATTTTTTAAAATCCTTATTTTTTTAATCCCCATTTTAGCTCCTACTTGGTAATGGGATTGCCTGTGGAAGTCTTGAATATGACCCTTATTCTATTTATGAGAAACATATAGAGGGAGATTCTGTGCCTAAGCCCCTGCCTCCTACACTATCAGTTATTAGCTCTGCAGCAAAGCTCTTTGGGGTTGTTTGTGCTCATGTGGGAGAAGCTCAAAGGTAAATCTCTTCACTTATCCTAACATAATATTTAACTGGTTCTGTGAATGCATAGTAGAGAACTGGTGGGTAAGAAGAATGTCATCAGAAGAGTTTATTAACATAAAAGATTTTTCATAAATGAGAAGTGAAGGTGAGATAAAGGTTCTTGTTTATTCATTCATTGTTTAATACTAATTAAGGAATTATTGAATACCCCAAATACTAGGTATTATTGTGGACATAGTACTTTGCCTACAGCTTATAATGTAGCTGAAAATACACATGAAAAGGTCATTAGTGACAAAAGATTATTGATTTATGAGAAATTGCTACTTTTCTTTTTTTCTTTTTTTTTCTTTCTTTTTTTTCATTTTTTTTTCTTTTTTGCTTAGACTAAGGTCTTATAGGCTTTCATACTTTGGAAATTTTACAGAACCGTTATATAGATTCAAGGATTAGTTTTCATTTGGGTCGGTTTCAAAATGTTGATTTTACCAGTTCACGTGAAATGAACTTCAGACCACAAAAGAAAATAACTCTGAGGTGATGGATTTATTAATTATCTTGCTTGTGGTAATCAGTTCACAGTACATAAACATATCAAAACATCATGTTGTATATCTTAAATATACACAGTTTTTATTTAGCAGTTTTATCCCAGTAAAAATAGGAAACCTCGCAAGCACAAGACCCTGAGTTCAATCCCTAGCATGGTAAAAAAAGGAAAAAAAAAGGGCTGGGTTTGTGGCTCAGTGTTAGAGCACTTACCTAGCATGTGTGAGGCACTGAGTTCCATTCTGAGCCCCACGTGTAAAGAAATAAATAAATGTCCATCAGAAGCTAAAAATATTTTTAAAAATAGGAAAAAAAATAAGAGCATTAAAGCATACTGTGTAGGGATTTCCATCTAATATTCTTATGAAAAAAATAGATAAATATAGGATTTCTCCCCACCAAAAGAACTTTTATTTTGAAAATCCAAAGACTAATAGTGATCTGTCCTTAAAAAGATGATAGTTTTTTTGGGGGGAGCGGGTGGATACAATACCTTTATTTTATTTATTTTTTTATGTGGTGCTAAGGTTTGAACTCACACATGCTAGACAAGCGCTCTACCACTGAGCTATAACTCCAGCCCAAAAATGATAGTTTCTTAATTGTTAACTGGGCATATTTCTTTCTCAGGATCAAAATCCACTATCCGGGAAATTTTGTTTTTATCTGAGAAAACTGAATGGGAAGTGAATCTCTTCCATAGGCTTTCTGGTCAAATATTTGTAAATTATTACAGTCTCCATTATTTGTTCATTCTCTCTCTCTTTTCTTCTCTCTCTTCTTCCCTTTGTCTCATGTTAGACCCACAACAATATATTTGGCTAGAGCATGCTTTTTTTTCCCCCAGGACCTCATGCATGCTATGCAAGCACTCTACTAAGCTATGTCACCAACCCTAGATCATGCCTTTTAATATATGATTTTTGTCTAGTTGTATCTTCCAGAGGATTCCCATTAGGTAGAGCATTTACCTTGATCTTTTGGTTAAAAAAAAAAAACTTTTAAAAAAATTATATTTTTAGTCTCAACTACATATTTAAAATATATCTATATATATATATATATATATATATAGATATTTTAGTTGTAGGTAGGCACAATACCTTTATTTTATTTATGTGGTGCTAAGGATTGAACCTAGGACCTCACTCATGCTAGGCAAGTACTCTACCACTGAGCCATAACCCCAGCCCCAGCCCCTGGGCGTAGGATTTAAATTAAGCATGTTAGTGATTAATTCTACTATTTTTTACATGCCTGAGGTAAAAAGCCCAAAAGAAAAGAATGTACTTTTACTACTCCTTAAAAAAATAGTGATTTTCTTGCTGGGCACAGTGTGGCACATGCCTATGATTCCAGTGACTCTGGAGGCAGAGGCACGAAGATAAAAATTTGAGGCCAACCTGGGCAGTAACAAAAGGAAAAAAAAAAAAAAAAAAAAAAGAGGTGGGTGAAGCACCCTTGGGTTTAATCCCTAGTACTCCCCCCACCAAAAAAAGTGATTTTCTTGTTCTCCTGGAAGATCATTTTCATTTCAGATTTATTGCCCATTTGTAGTTTCAAGCAGATGTTTTGTTTTTGATTTTGGGATTTTTTGCGGTGCTAGGGATTGAACTCAGTTGGTAGAGTGAGTTGCTAGGCAAGCACTCTACCAACTGAGCTACATCCCCAGTCCCTGATTTCTTAATTATGTTGTTTAAATCTAATGAACTTAAAATATGCTCATAGTTCCCCCGCTCCCAGCTGGATTAATATTCCAGGGAGGCGAGTGTTTGTTTGTTTGGTATTGGGAATTGAATCCAGGGGTGCTCAGCCACTGAGCTACATCCCTTTTTATGTTTTATTTTCAGAGTCTCACCAAATTATGTAGAGTCTCGCTGGGTTGCTGAGGCTAGCCTTGAATTTGCTGCCTCAGCTTCCCAAATTGCTGGGATTACAAGTATGCACCACCACTCCCAGCGTTAGATTTTGTTTTAATAAAAATGTTGAGACATGTTAAAAACAAAACCCGTCTTTCTGTTTGGATTCTAACTAAACAAAAATAGTAGACAGTACTTAGGAGAATGTTTAAAGGAAATAAATGGTGTGGCAGGATCAAAAGTAGGTCATAACAAATATCAGCATCCACCAGTGGGTGTCATTAGAGAGCCAGAGGAGAGAAACTACATGGCTAAGGAAGTTAAGTTTCTAATTTCCTATTGTGCCAGATATGATATTTGGACAGGTTGTTTTTCTTTGGACTTTGAAAGTAAGGTTTTTTATGAGAAATTGTATTATCTTTTAAGCTAATTGATTCTTTTCTGACTATAGAATTCTAAAAATAAGAAAACTTAATATTGTGTTGCTAATATTAAAGAGAATATGAATATACTAATATTAATAATAATATTAAATAGTAATACTAATATTACTAATATTAAATAAGAAAATTTAATATTGTATTGCTAATATTAAAGCACTAAAAAATTAATGCTCTAAAATATTGAAAGATTAGGAAATCAATATTTTGTACAGAAAGTATTATTGATCTTGTTCATGTGTTGTTTATGTTGTTGTTGTTGTTTTTTTTTTTGGTATGTGTGTGTGTTTAGCATAAAAGAGTAGGATTTATTCAAATGAGAAGAAAAGAGACTAAGCTCCCACAGGGTGAGAGAGGACCAAGTAGGGGTTGCATGTGGTTTTTGTTTGTTTTGTGGTACTGGAGTTTGGATCTAGGGATGTTCTACCACTGAACTACATCCCCAGCCCTTTTAATTTTTTGAGACAGGGTATTGCCAAGCTGTCAAGACTAGCCTTGAACTTGTGATACTCCTGATTTAACCTCTGGTGGCTGGGATGATAGGCATGCACCATCATGCCCAGCTGTTTATGGTTATTTTAAAATATATTTCGCATCTAATTGCAAAAATATGAATCACTTAATTCACTTGAGGATTTTTCATCCTTGGTTTGCACATTGGAATCATCTAGACAACTTAAAAATACTAAAGATTCTAACTGGGCGTGGTGACGCACACCTGTAATCCCAGCTACCAGGAGGCTAAGGTAGGAGGATTGTGAATTCAAGGCTCAGCTTTGACACTGTAGCAAGACCTTATCTCAAAATAAAAAGGGATGGGGATATAGCTCAATGGTTGAATGCCCCTGGGTTCAATCTCCAGTCCTGTAAAACAAAAACTAAGGATTCTAATTTTTTTTTTTTTTTTGGTACTAGGGATTTAACCCAGGGGCACTCCACCATTGAGTCACATCCCCAGCCCTATTTTTAATTTTATTTAAAGACAGGGTCTCACTGAGTTGCTTAGAGCCTCGCTAAGTTGCTGAGGCTGGCTTTGAACTCGTGATCCTCCTGCCTCAGCCTCCCAAGTGCTGGGATTACAGGCGTGCGCCACCACACCCGGCAAGGATTCTAATTTTTTAGTGTGATGTGCATACTATGGTAGGCACTGAAATTTTTAGAAACTTCTTAGGTGATTCTCATATGCAGCCTAGTTTAAGAACCACTGCTGTAAGTGCACTGCTTCCACAGATGATGTTACTCTAAAGTGAAGAGAGAGGAAAAGTTTAGCAGTTAAAGTTCTCAGTACTAAAAAACAAAAAACTAAAACAAAAAAAAAATGCCATTGTATACCCTCTCTGGAGGTAAAAAGTAAATCAGCATTTTCATGTGTGTATCTTTGCCCTTTACTCTGTTAGTTAGGTATTTGTATTCTACCTGGACTTAAAACTATTTTATTTAATCATTTTCTTACAAACTGATAATTGTATGTTATCATTGATAGTACTTAGGAACACCAGTTGGTATTACTAAGAACATACCATCTCCATCTTCCTGACAATTCAGAATCATTTGTTGAGATCTCTAAAGGAATTAGCATCATCATTTATCCTGAACTCTTAGTATTATATTAAAAGACGTCCAGATTAGGGGCAAAAGATGGAGAAAAAGGTTTAGGTCTCCAGCAACCCTCTTTTATAGTTTGACCCATGAATGTGGGCAAGAAAATAGTGCAAGTCAAATTATTTGACATGACAAAATTCTCTAGCTCTAACATTATGTATTTTTACTACTTTCAACATGCTACATTTCCATTTTAACAGAGATACAGAATAGGATCTAGTCATGATGTTTTAGGTTTTTATACTTGTGCACCTGACTGTATGGTTGTCCTTAATTCCTCTTGATGTCGCATTTACTACCCTCTGCAGTCTTCCTGAAGGGTTATTTGGGCGTAAATATATCCTTGAAACAAGATGCCTTAAATACAGTCTTGAACAATGGGCAGAATATTGTTCCACTGTAATAGTTAATAAAATGGGGAAATCGCTGATAATATTGTTTAGGAAGAGAAAAAGAAGCAAGTCATTAGCAAAGTATATACAGTGTGATTCCAGATTCCAGTTTTCTTTGGGTTTTTTTTTTTTTTTTTTTTTTTGCTGTCCTAGGGTATTGAACCCAGGACCTCACACTAGTTAAATGGCAAGCATGCTTCCACTGAGCTACATCCCCAGCCCCATCATCTCCGTTTCCTTAAACTTATTTTCATATGCTTAGGGGGGAAATAGTAAAAACAAAGTTGACAATGGGACTAGGTTGTGGCTCAGTGGTAGAGTACTTGCCTAGCATGAGTGAGGCCCTAGGTTCAATCCTCAATACCACATAAAAATAAAATAAAGGTATTGTGTCCACCTACAACTAAAATTATTAAAAAATAAATTAAATAAAATGAAGTTGACAAATAGTACTGGTGACTCTTTTTTAGACAGTAGGATTATGGGTGTATTTTAGAGTGGTGTGGTTTTTCCTAATTCATAGTCATCTTCCATTTTTATTATATGATATGAATTGATGTGTATAATGCTTTTTCCAGTGACATAATACATAGCCTAGCACCTTCCTTTATTTCTTTAACTTTTGCACAATTGGACTTTTTAAAGGCACAATGCCTATGTCTGTTTTGCTTTGATAACAGAATAACCATTTGGACTAGAACTATATTAAGCCTATGACCTCAACATAATGATAAAGATCTAGCTAAGGACTGGGAATTTTATTAGAAGTAAACTAGGGTCAGAAAAAAGCATACCCATATGTCATCTTCAGCCAGTCACACCATTTTTATGTACTCACTGCAGTTGTCCTTTATGTTTGTTAGATAAGTACATTTGACTGCCTACTACATGTAAAACACAAGATGTTAAAAAAATGAAGATAAATTATAAGGCACTATTCCTGTCATCAAGACAATTCATAAACCTCAAAATAATCTTCAGTGTTATTTCAACTTTCTTTAATTTAATTGGAAAGTTGAGGGGAAAGAAAATATTGGACTTAGAGATAATGTCTTAAAGAATAAATTAGGGCTGAGGACATAGCTCAGTTGGTAGAGTGCTTGCCTCGCAAGCACAAGGCCCTGGGTTCAATCCCCAGCACCGCAAAAAAAAAAAAAAAAAAAGAATAAATTTATAGAAAAATGGGGTGACTTGTTTCATATCTTTAATCTCAAGGAATTAAAACCTCTGTGTTGTAAAGACATGAGAAATGATTCACAGAAGACGTACAAATAGTTAATAGACATTCAGTCACAGACCAAAAATAGTATATATATTCATTATAAATGGTGATAATTGGAAAACTCCACTCATTGATGGAAAAATGATTAAATAAATTGTGGATTAATTAAAATTAATTTAAATTAATTAAAATGTGTTTAAGGAATTTCAGGTTCACAAAACTTACCAAAGAATAAAATTATTTTAAAAAATACTAAAAAGGTACTGTTAAATGAGAAAAACAAGAGTTAAAATTGTGTTTTGGTATAATTCCAAATATATTTTTGAAGTATGGGTAGAGATTCAAAGAGTTGTGCTTCTACTTAACTACTTAATATGTTGGTGCCAAGTTTAAAACGAAGCAATGTATTTGACTTTAATAAGTTTTAGTTCTAAGACTAAGTTAGTTGGCTAACACTGACACTAATTAGACAAATGCTTATTAAACAAGACTCAAGAGATCCCTATAATCTGTTTCTATGTTGAATTTGTTGAAACTTGATGTGAATTTGATAATATGGGGTAATTTTTTTTTTTTAACTTATCTGTAAGAGGTGGAATTGTCTATTTTAAGCGTTTAGTCAAAAGCTATAAGGGCCAGGCTTGGTGGCACATACCTGTAATCCTAGCAACTTGGAAGTCTGAGGCAGGAGGATCACAGATTTAAGGTCAACTTGGTGAGACCCTATCTCAAAATTAAAAATATAAAAAGGTCTGGGAATGTGACTCAGTGGTTAAGCATTCAATCCCCAGTACCAAAAAAAGAAAAAAAGAATTATCTACTTGCTTTTAAATATTGTTGCTTCTGATTTTAGGCTTCTTATATTGGAACAGCTTTTGAACAGTATGAAGCACACAAAAGGAGCTCGTCAACAAGTAGTTCAGTTACATGTTGTTTCTTCCATTTCTAATTTTTTGAAGGTAATTCTACCTTTTTAAATTCAAATGTTAATTTTTTTAAAAAGTGTATGGCTAATTAAATAGGTTGGAGGATGATATTCTTAAAGAACTTTCTTTTCTTCATTTGCCCTTATCACCTGATGATAATGTTTCAGGATTTGAAATACTTTTACTTTTTCTCTAACACCAGCTTAGGGATTGATGGTCTATGGCCTATGGGCCAAATCCAGCTTGCTGTTGCATTTGTGACTTATTGTTTCTAAGTAAAATATTACAGGATTCATTCAGGTTGTTCATTTTAGACATCTATTAAAGTTCTTCTGAACACATTTATGCCATACTTATAATTGATTGCTCTTCTGTTTGCCTGGTGTAAAATTTTAAAGTACTTTGTGGGAAAAAGATCAAATTATGTTTGTGTGATCGGTGTTCATTTTTGTGTTCTGAGTTTTTAAAAGTATTAACATTTATAAACATATCGATTATCAAGAATGTGCATTCCCAGTAGACAAGAGAATTTGCTATAGCTACAAATTTGAATTGTTCTTTATGTACTTTAGTATGTGGCTGGCTCCAAGGGAAGTTTAGGTCCAGAAGAAATGAGAAGACTTGCCCTAACATTAGTGATGGGAGCCCTAGAAAGTCCCAACCCACTTTTGAGATGTGCAGCTGCAGAGGCATGGGCTCGATTAGCCCAAGTGGTCGATGACGGAGCTTTTACTGCTGGATTAGCTCAAGTTAGCTTTGACAAGTAAGTTAATTTTTTATTTAATACTCAGGGCTATGTGATAAAATTGGTAATGGCTTGCTGATCTGTTGGAACTAGTAAGAAATTTCATTCATAGATTTAACTAAAAAAAGAAAATTGACAAACGTGGGTGCCAAGAGCATGAAAAAGGACTTTACCTATAGAATGGGAGAAAAATCTTTGCCACTTGCACCTCAGATAGAGCATTAATCTCCAGGATATATAAAGATCTCAAAAAACTTAACACTAAAAAAAACCCAAATAACCCACTCAAAAAATGGGCAAAGTAATTGAACAGTCACTGCACAGAGGAAGAAATACAAATGGTCAACAAAGACATGAACAGATGGTCAACATCTCTAGCAATTAGAGAAATGCCAATTAAAACTACACTGAAATTCCATCTTACTCCAGGCAGAATGTCAATTATCAAGGATACAAGTGACAATGATTGATTCACTCATACATCGCTGGTAGGACTGCAAATTATTGGTGCAACCACTCTTGCAAGCAGTGTAGAGATTCCTGAGAAAACCTGAAATGGAACCACCATTTGACCCAGTTATCCCACTCCTCAGTATATACTCAAAGGATTTTAAATCAGCATACTACAGTGATGCAGCCACATCAATGTTTATAGCAGCTCAATTCACAATAACTAAGCTATGGAACCAACCATTATGCCCTTCAACAAATGAACAGAACAAGAAAATGTGGCATATGTACACATTAGAATATTACCCATAAAAAGAATGACTTTATGACTTTTGCCAAATGGACGGATCTGGAGACTCTCATGCTAAGTGAAATAAGACAATCCCAAAAAACCAAAGGTCACATGTTCTCTCTGATAATGTAGATGCTAACACAACAAGTGAGGGGCAGAATAGAAGTTCTTTGGATTAGACGAAGGGGAATGAAGGGAAGGGAGGGAGGATGGAATAGGAAAGAGAGTAGAATGAATCAGACTTAACTGTGTTCATACTTGAATATACCACTAGTGAAACACCACATCATGTACAACCACAAGAATGGAACCATAATTAGAATAAGTTATACTCTATGTGTGTATAATATGTCAAAATACATTCTACTCTCATGTATATTTAAAAAGGACCAATAAAATAAAATTTAAAAAAATAAAGGAGAATTCTCTTGGCCTGCTGATCTTGAAACACAAAATTAATACTACTTCAGCTTTAGTCTTTATATAGTAAGAGAGATCACTGTTTAGAATATAAAGTAGCCATCAAGGGAATAAATACTAGGATAGTGAGATACTTAGGGAGTTTTAATATGTAAAAATACAAAATATAAAAGGGTAGTAACAACAATCTGCAGGAGAAGGAAAAACTGTAGACTTCAGATTAAGAAACAAACTGTACTTTGAGTTCTACAGTTTTGTCATTTTGGGTAGATTACTTAATCCTCTCAGCCAGTTTTCCTCTATTCCAAATAGAAGGTTATTAATACTGTCTTTCCTGTTTTAAGATTATTAGTGTTGGCATGGCTGATGAAAACCTCGGAATTGTTGGGAAGATTAAAAAATAATTAAATAAGCTGGGCGCGGTGGTGCACGCCTGTAATCCAAGCGACTTGGGAGGCTGAGTCAGGAGGATCGTGAGTTCAAAGCCAGCCTCAGCAGCTTAGCGAGGCCCTGAGCAACTTAGTGAGACCCTGTCTCTAAATAAAATACAAAATAGGACTGGGGATGTGGCTTAGTGGCCGAGTGTCCCTGAGTTCAATCCCTGGTTCAAAAAAAATAATAATAATAATAATTAAATAACCTGGAATAGTGGTATACACCTATAATCTCAGCTGCTCTGAAGGCTGAGTCAGGGATCAGCAAGTTTGAGGCTAGCCTCAGCAATTTAGCAAGACCCCGTCTCATATTAAAATTTAAAACAAAGAAGAACTAAATGTGAAGTGTTTAAATTAGCCAGGAGTTGTGGTACATGCCTATAATCCCAGAATCTTTGGAGGTATTAAAGTTCTTAAGTTGAACTCTGCAAAATCGAAGTATGTTAGCATTTGCATTTTTAAAATGCAACTTAACGATAAAGTAGTAATAATGTCTATCTTACAAGCATGTATATCTCTAAAAGATCTTGGAACTGGTCATACTAAAATAATTATTAATAATGTGAAGAACTTTTATTTAAAATTTTGTATCTTCCAAGGTATCTTTCAGGTTATTTCAAATTTTTTCATCAGTTCACAGTAAATACATTTCTTAATTTTTTATTTATTTATTTATTTATTTTTTTTTTAAATTTACTTATTGATTCATTGAACACAAATGGAGTACAGCTATTGTTTCACTGGCTGTACACAAAGTAGAGTCACACCATCTGTGTGTTCATGCATGTACACAGGGCAATGGTATCTGTCACACATTCTGTTATTATTTTTACCATTTCTTAATTTCGTAACAATTCTTATAAAAACATTAGTCCAGCACAGTGGTGCACACCTATAATTCCAGCTACTGAAGAACATCATAAGTTCAAGGCCACCCTTGGCAACTTTATAAGACCTAGTTTTAAAATAAAATTTAAAAAGGGGTGGTAATATAGCTCAGATGTGTTTGCCTTGTATACACAAGACCCTGAGTTCTATCCTTGGGACAATTTTTTTTTTGTTTTTTGGTTTTTTTTTTTTTGGTACCAGGGATTGAACCCAGAGGTATTTAATCATTGAGCCACATCCCCAGCCCTTTTTATTTTTCATTTTGATAGAGGGTCACACTAAGTTGCTTAGGGCCTCTCGAAGTTGCTGAAGCTGACTTTGAATTTGTGATCCTTCTGTCTCAGCCTCATGAGCCACTGGAATTACAGGCATGCACCACTACACCTGGCTCCTGTACTGTCTTTAAAAAACAATAATTTTTTTTTTTTTTTTGTCTAAATGACAAAGTACATATGTCAGGTTTACTTTTATTTTTATTTCCATAATTACAGATTGAAATCAGCAAGGGACGTGGTTACAAGGACAGGGTACTCATTGGCTTTGGGATCCCTGAATAGGTATTTAGGAGGAATAGGTTCTTCTCAGCACTTGAATTCTTACATTGGAATCCTTTATACTTTGTCGCAGGACAGCACTTCTCCTGACGTGCAGGTGAGTACCTCACATGATACCTTCCTTGAAATGCATGATTTGTAGATGATGCTGATTGTTTTTACTCGCCACTGATAATTTGTGAATAATATTCCCCCCATAAATGTTAAGACAGTTAACTTTGATTAACTTTGTTAAGTGGATTTTTAGAATTCAAATCTATCTATCCTCTCTCAACTAGAGTGTCTGAAGTCAAGTTCAATATCTTTTTCTAGAAAGCATCACCCTTCTATCATAAAATTTTATTATACTCTTCTACACATATTAGCATATTTAATCCTCACTGTATTTTAGGGCATATAGTCCCTTTACAGAAAAATAAAACTGAAGCTTACAGAAGCTAAATTACTTGCTCACAACTGAAAAGCTAATGAGCTGTGGAATCAGATCAAGAACACCAATCGTGGAATCAAAACACAATTTTTAACCTCTAGACCATATTGTTGTGCATATCTTACTCATTTCAGTCAATAAAATCATTCTCCTAATATTTTAATGATTTTTAATCCTCGTGTTTTTTTGCTTTCCTATCTTGTCCCCTTATATGCGTCCCTAATATAGTAACCTCCAAATGAGTTGTTTCCATTTTTAGATTCTTTTCTTTCCAACCGTCTCTAAATATGAGACCAATTTGTTTTTCTAGAAACTTTCATTTTCCTGCTTCCCCAATGAAAAGGTGGGCAAACTGCTTATTGCTTTTTAATCAACTTCTCATTCCAGTCTTACCCCTGACCCAGAAACTGTCTGTTCTTACAGTACAGGCATCTATCTACCTATTTTCCTTCCACAGATGTCATTCTCATATCTGCATTTACATGTTTTCTTTTTGCCTTTCTCCTTCCCTTTTTTTTTTTTTTTTTTTTTTGAATCAGGGATTGAACTCGGGGACACTCAGCCACTGCGCCACATACCTTGCCTTTTTTTTGTATTTTATTTAGAGACAGGGTCTCACTGAGTTGCTTAGGGCCTCGCTAAGTTGCTAAGGCTGGCTTTGAACTCGCGATCCTCCTGACTCAGCCTCCCAAGTCGCTTGGATTACAGGCGTGCGCCACCACGCCCAGCAGCTCCTTCCCTTTCTTATCTGACAATCTAAATATTTTAATATTTTAAGAACCTGTTTAACCACTGTTTCATTAAATTTGAACATCTCTAATCCACAGCTTTCCTTCTCTGAATTACCTTATTTTTAATAGTCTCCTATACATCATCAAGTACTTGATTGAATTGATTCAAAAAGTTTTCCATTTTTCACCCATCTTTAAATATAGTACTTTTCGTTTCTGTTGTATTCATCTAACCTTTCAAGGAGTCTAGGTTTATGTTGAATACCTGCTTTTGTTGATTGATTTAAATCCTTCTTTCCATGGTTTCCAGTGTGGTCAAACCTGAGTCATCTGGGAGGTAGGGGTTGTAACTCAGTGGCAGAGTTCATGCTTAGCATGCACAAGGCCCTCACTTCAATCCCAGGAACCAAAAACAAACAAAAACCCTGAATCAGCCGGGTGTGGTGGCGCACGCCTGTAATCCAAGCGACTCGGGAGGCTGAGTCAGGAGGATCGCGAGTTCAAAGCCAGCCTCAGCAACTTAGCGAGGCCCTAAGCAATTCAGTGAGACCCTATCTCTAAATAAAATACAAAATAGGGCTGGGGATGTGGCTCAGTGGCCAAGTGCCCCTGAGTTCAATCCCTGGTTCCAAAAAGAAAAAAAACCCTGAATCTTCTTGATTGGTGTTATCACTCACCTAACTGATAAGAACTCATTTTTGGAGTAAAGTATTTTAAGCTTTCTTACACATCCATTGATCAAAAGGATAAATATTTTTCACTGTATTTCCTAAAGGGAGAACTTTGTATTTGCTTCTTGTTATATAGAGCACTCAGTCACAAAAGTTGAAAATACTGTAATGAACCTGTTTTACTTACCATTCAGTTTCACTGGTTGTCAGTATATGGCCAATTTTGTTTCATTTAAGTCAGTGTGTGTGTGTGTTCTGTAAAACAGTGAGTGTACCTGTTGTAAATTAAATATCTATGAATAAATGTATAAACTGAATATAGTGTATAATGAGCATCTGGATCAAGAGACATTATCAATACCCAGACCATCTTTTGTTTTGTTTTGTTTTTCTTTTGTTTTTTTGAACCAGGGGTTGAACTCAGGGACACTCGGCCACTGAGCCACATCCCCAGCCCTATTTTGTATTTTATTTAGAGACAGGGTCTCACTGAGTTGCTTAGGGCCTCGCTAAGTTGCTGAGGCTGGCTTTGAACTCACGATCCTCCTGATTCAGCCTCCCAAGTCGCTTGGATTACAGGCGTGCGCCACCATGCCCCGCTTTCCCAGACCATCTTATGCTGGTCTTCTAGTTAACTATCTGCCCATCAAAGATAATCACTATCCTTATCCAGCATATATTAGGTTTGTGGTTTTTTTTTTCTTTTTTTTTTTTTGCAATTTACATAAATGAAATTATATCAGGGCCGGAGCTGGAGCTAAGTGACAGAGCGCTTTCCTAGCACTTGTGAGACACAGGGTTCAATCCTCAGCACCACATATAAATAAATAAATAAAATAAAGGTATTATATTCATCTACAACTAAAAAATATATATTAAAAAACTTCTAAAAATAAATAAATGGAATTATACAGTAGGTACATGTCTGGCTTACTTTTGGGGGAGGGGGCGGTGCCAGGGATTGAACTCAGGGCCTTGTGTTTGTGAGGCAGGCACTCTACCAACTGAGCTATATCCCCAGCCACTATGTCTGGCTTTTTTTTTTTTTTTTTTTGGGGTGGTGGGGGGTGGACCCCAGGGCCTTGTGCTTATGAGACAAGGACTCTATCAACTGAGCTGTATCCCCATTCCTGAGCTATATCCCCAGCCCTGTCTGGCTTTCTTAATTCCATGTTTTGTTCAAGAGATATGTCCATATGGTGCATATAGTTGTGGATTTTGTTGAATCCTTTTTAAAACTTGAATTTTTATTCTTTATGTAGATTTTTTAAAAAAAGAAATTTTCAACAAACTAGATTTGATTCAAGCTGTTAGCTAAAGCACCAAACATTATCTTGGAATTCTTAGCATTGAGCTGCATCTACATTTGGTGATTGTCTCTGAGTTGGTTTTATATTGGGTATTAAAGAGAAAATTCTCTTTTTATTTTTGTTTCAGGGCGTAGGCAGTACTGGGGAGTCAACCCAGGGGTACTTTACCACTGAGCTATATCCCCAGTTCTTTTTATTTTTTATTTTGAGACAGGGTTTTGCTAAGTTGCTGAGGTTAGCCTCAAATTTGCAATCTTTCTGCCTCAGCCTCCCAAGTTGCTGTAATTACAGGTGTGCCACTGTACCAAGCTGAGAATTTTCTTAAACTCTTAAGGTTCTCCATTTCTTTTTCTAACTTGTTAGCAGCACACACTTTACTTTGCCATTACTTTATTACTTCAACAAAGAATATTTTAATGTCTTGTATGTTTCTTAATGCTACTATAACATTTTTAATTGTTCTTCTCTGTTTTCACAGACCTGGGCATTGCATTCTCTATCATTGATAATTGACTCTGCTGGCCCACTCTATTATGTGCATGTGGAACCTACCCTTTCTCTCATTATAATGTTGTTGTTAAATGTGCCTCCCACTCATGCTGAAGTTCACCAGAGTCTTGGTCGCTGTTTGAATGCCCTTATTACCACATTAGGTCCAGAGCTGCAAGGTATGCATGGACAGCTTTTGTTATGTTTTACGTTAAAAATAAACACATAAAAATGAATTCCTTTCCTAGTCTCTATGTTAGCTATTATAAGCAGGGCAGTTTATTGATAATTTCTAATTCTACTTTTCATGAAATTTTGGTGAAATCTGTTCTTAGATTTTTCTTTTTCTAGTGATGTGTGTTGTAATAAACAGAAAGAATAATCAAGTCAAAAATGGCAGTGAGGGAGCCAGGCACAATAGCGCACACTTGTAATCAGGCTCAGGAGGAGAATCAAGAGTTCAAAGCCAGCCTCTGCAAAAGCGAGGTGCTAAGCAAATAAAATACAAAATAGGGCTGGAGATGTGGCTCAGTGGTTAAGTGTCCCTGAGTTCAATCCCTGGAACCCCCCCACCCCCAAAAAAAAAATCTGGGGAGAGAATAACCAAGGTAATCTAAAATTTTGTTGCCTACATTGTCCCTGCTTTGTGTGTATGTGTGAGTGTACACAGGTATTGTGTACCCAGGGCCTTGTGCATGCCATGTGCTCTAACTCTTAAGTTATACCCCCAGTCCCTTCCCCCCTTCTGCTGTTGAAATTTTACTTCACAGATCCTTAAAGTTAAAATGGAAATAATTTTTTTAAACCTAGTAATATATTTAAAGAGTAGTGATTTTATAGACCAATTATTAAAAACCTGTGGTTTTTTATTTTAGGTAACAGTGCTTCAGTTTCTGCCTTAAGGACTTCTTGTCTGTTGGGTTGTGCAGTAATGCAAGATAACCCAGACTGCCTAGTTCAAGCTCAGGCCATCTCTTGTCTTCAGCAACTTCATATGTTTGCTCCACGGCATGTCAACTTATCTAGCCTGGTTAGCTGCCTCTGTGTGAGTATAAAATCATAAATGAGCCCTTAGTTTCTTTTATTTGAAACTTAGATTTACTCCAGTTTGATTATTCACACTGTGTTCAGAATAGATGTTATATATATAGCTATTTTATTTGTCTTATTTGGAGGGAGACAGCTTTCACACATTCAACTCTTCGATCTCTTTCTTGTGGATTCATTTTTCTCCTGTTAATATTGAACTTAAGATTTAGAATATTTGTTCATTAATCAGTAATCATATACTGAGTGCTTATAATGCCCCAGGTAATATGTAAATGCCTATAGAACATGCAAATATTTATGTGGTCCCTTTTTTTTCTTTGTCCTCTATTCTAAATTATTACATAAAAGTTCTTTCCATCTCAGATGGAGAAATAATACTTTTCTCAATTTTATAGCAATATGTGCATCACAATCTGGGTTCTAAAAATGTATCTAACATATAGATAGATGAAGGCAATCAACTAGAAGTTCTAATGAAGTGATTGATAAGCATCATTGGTATTAAGGATCTTCTTGCGCATACCCGGACTTGCCTCAAAAATTGAGTTGTATTTCAGTTTATAACTTGACACCTTGGCTTTTCAACTTTCTCTGCCTGTGCAGTGTTATAGCATATTCTCATGAGTAACATGGCAGTTGAGAAGCATTACTATAGACTGTCCTTTGTTTTATTATTTTTTTTGAACCAGGACAATTAACTACTGAGCCATATCCCCAGTACTTTTATTTTAAAAATAAAATTTTATTTTATTTTTTTATTTTGAGACAGGGTCTTTCTAAGTTGGTGAGGCTAGGCTAACTTTGAAATTTCAACCCTCCTGCCTCAAGTCTCCTGAGTCCCTGGGATTACCAGTGGGCACCATGGCACCTGGCTGTTTTTTATTTTTATTTTGAGATAAGGTCTCATTGACTTGCTGAGACTGGCCCTGATCTTGTGAACCTTGTACCTCAGCTTCCCAAATAACCTGGGATCACAGACATGCACCATTGCACCTGGTTTCTACTTTTGTAGAGTAGTGGTTACATCATTAAGTCTAGTCTTAAACTGGGTACAGTGACACCTTTGTATAATCCCAGCTGCTCAGGAGGCTGAGGCAGGAGGATCACAAGTTCAAGGCAAGCCTGAGCAATTTGGTGAACCCTATCTCAAAATAAAATATAAGGGCTGAAAATGTAGCTAAGTGGTAGACAGATACTGGGTTCATTCCCCAGTGCCAAAAAAATAAATAAATAAACCTTAATAAAAAGATGATTTGAGGACCACAAAGTCAAATAACTTGCTGAAGGTAAAAAAACATAGCCAATTCTAAGTCCAGTCTTCCTTTTTTTTCTGGACTCCTCATCCAATCATCATTTTACTATTTTAAATTTCTTATAGATTTTATAACTGGTCATATCTCTATCACTTCCTAACTTTGTGGCTATAGGAAAGTCCCATAACCTCCTCTAGCCTGAATTCTTTTTTTTTAAATATGGAATATTTCCAACATATTTCTTTTTTATAACTATTTATTTACTCATTTCTACACAGTGCTGAGAATCAAACCCAGTGCCTCACATGTGATAGGCAAGCGCTCTACCACTGAGCCTCAACCCCAGCCCTAGCCTAAAATTCTTAATCTGTTAAACATGTGGATTATACAAGATGCTCCATTTAAAGGTACAGGTCCTGGGCATTTAATTAGCACTCCCTACTCTTGGTTGTTTTCTGTCTTGACATATGTCATAAACGTATATTGTATTAATTGTTGACACATATAGTCATACTGCACTTAAAAAAACGACCTGACTCACTTTTCTGACAGAAACTTCTGTTCCTTCATTTCTTCGATCTGGGTCAATCATGTATTAGGGAAAAGAGCATTTACAGAAAAATGATTTTACTTTTAACAGGACTTTTCTCTTGGAATATTACTTTTCATATTTGAAGAATCAAAATTATTATTAAAAATGTTTCTCCTAGGAATTGGGGGTTTGGCTTAGTGGGATAGCATTTGTCTGGCATTTGTGAGACCCTGGGTTCAATCCCCAACACTAACAAAAAAAATTAAGAAAAGTTTTAGTCCTTTGCAAGTTGATCTGATGTTTACTTTACATCTAAATGTAGTGATACTATCATTTTTTGTTACTGAATTATAGTAGAGAATATTCAGTAATGACCTTTTAAATTTTCTCCTTTATTTGAGCTGAATTCACTTATTGATTAATGCTTGTTAAGAAATGAAGAAGCTGGGCGTGGTGGCACATGCCTGTAATCCAAGCGACTTGGGAGGCCGAGTCAGGAGGATCGCAAGTTCAAAGCCAACCTCAGCAACTTAGCAAGGCCCTAAGCAACTCAGTGAGACCCTGTCTCTAAATAAAATACAAAATAGGGCTGGGGATGTGGCTCAGTGGCTGAGTGTCCCTGAGTTCAATCCCTGGTTCCAAAAATAAAAATAAAAAATAAAAAAAAGATCCAATCAAACACATTAGCTTTTTTATTTCCCGGACCAAAAAAAAAAAAAAAAGGTTACATATAAAGAATAATAGACTGCTATTATGTTATGAGATTTTTCTTTTGAGTACATTGAGCAATTGAGAAAATCTGCAGTAAAACAATTATAAATCTTACTCAGGTTACTCACAGTATTGAAGCTGTAAAGTGGTATTTTTGTTTACCTAGAAATCATATTCAAAGCGAGGCAGAGTGTGTATGAGAACTCTACTTTTCATTTGATGTTGCTGTGAATCTAAAACTGCTTTAAAAAGAATAAAATTATTCAAAAAGAAAAAAATCATATTTAAAAATTACTTCCACTACAGTACAATTAATTTTGTGTCTTCATATTTTGATTAGTAATTTATTCTTAATTAATTAGGTTGAATGTATTTTCAAGTGTTCTCTGGAGTAAGGAAATTGCATTTCATCATTAGACAAGACTCATGTAAAGTTTTTCTTCTAACTGCATGCTATTTAACTTCCATTCTCAACTTGGCCTTAGCTACATTAGCAATTCTGAGTACTCTCAGTTTTAAAACTTGGCTTCCAACAGTAAAAACTATCTATAATTAACTTATGATGAGGTAAACCATTAACTTTGTCTGTTCCTGGACACCTGTTCATGGGAACACAGTCCAGATGACTCCTCTCACAGACATGTCTACTTAATCTGGTTTTAATACTGAGGCTTAATTGGATTCCAAAGGAAACCCTGATTTTTCAAATGTGCACCTTAAAATTATTGTGTATTTTTATTTTTACATCTTAAGTTCTTGATTGACTATTTTCACAATCTGAACTCATTTTATTATCTTAGAAATTAAAGTATTTGTGCCACATTTTTAAATGGAAGCTAAGCCGATTTAAATGATCACTCTGTCAACATTTATAATTTAATGCTTAGCTGACCGTTGTCAAAGTCATCCTAGTGTTTATCTTTTGGTTTTGTCATGACTGGTCTGTCATTTGTTTTTGTGCAGGAGATCTTGTTGGATAATTCTGTGTTGGTAGGTCCCTGACCCTTGATTCCTAACTTTTTTTGAGATTTGCAGTGCTGTTTCTGTTGTTTTTGGTTGTAGATATTCTTGTTTTCCTCTGCATCCCTGTGTTTAAGCTAACCATTAATGCATAGTCCTGAATGTATAGCATGTTACATGGTGTTTATTTTATACAAATATAAACAAATCCTTCCTAACCTTCTCCAACTGGAGCACCCACTTCTTATACTGAATTTTGCCTCTTTTTGATTTAATATATTCATCAGAAAGGAATTGTAGTTATATTTTACTTAACTTCTGTGTTTTGCCTGCTTTGTTTGCCTGTTCCTCTTCCCAATTTAAATGCTGGAGAATGACATGGAGATATTAAGCCTTCCATTTTGCTTTGTGTGACAGTCTTCAATCTTTTTTCTACCAAACAGAGTGCTTCTAAGCATGCTTTTTTAGAAGACTGTTTGACCAGCCTGAATAAATGCTGCACCTGCCTTGTTATGATATGCTTGTAAAACTTCAGTTAAAATAACTAGTAGATTCATTTAAGATTGTCTTGCAGAGTGTGTTTTCTTATTGTTAAATACAGCAGTAATCTGGGCATGAGTAAACTTAATCTTTTATCTTTTTACATTTTAACTTCTTTCTTATCTTCTGTACTAGTTTTTAACAACAGAAGTTCCTAAACATGGCTGGAATGATATTACCTTGAGACTTCTGTGAATGACATTGCTCTCTCCATTTTTGAGTTTATGATATGGCTTGGGGGTAATATAGACCATTTACTAAACAGTTCCCACCCACATGTTTCATTCATGATACATTAACTAACTTTTCCTGGTTTCTGGCTTATGACAAAATTTAATATTGCACTCCCTTTGCATGTGATTTCTTCTTATAGATTGAAAAGTAGCTGCTGCCATCTTCTTTCTCTCTCCCTCTCTCTCTCCCTCCCTCCCTCCCTCCCTCTCTCTCTAGAATTTAGCCTCTGGTGTTTACAGCAAACTCTCCTACTTCTGTCCTGTTTTTTCTACATATGCCAAGTCACCATAATATCACTGTCAGAATTATACCATTATTTCTCAAATTTTGCTTTGAAAAACACTGTAAAATACATACTGACCTAGGTGTGTAGCTCAGGTGGTAGAGTGTATCTAGCATGTGCAAGACCCTAGGTTCAAATCCCAGTACAAAAAAAAAAAAAAAAAGCTATCCATCACACCAAACTTATCTTTACTTTCTGAATTAGAACAAAATAAATTTTAAATCTCTAGATTTTATTTCACTCGTGAAATCACAGCAAATGTGCATCCAGAAACCTCTGACTTAAACTCATCTTTTAAGGTATATCATACATAAATACAACCTATTTATACTGTAGCTCTAAAATATATACTTATATGTATTATCTGTATATAAGTATGTATATATGTGTATACATAAATATATGTACATATAATTTGCTGTTCTGTATTTTTGGTGAATGTTTTCTAAGTAAAACTTTTGCCTTTATTTAAAAATGCATTTACTTACTCTATGTCTTCTAAATAAAATAACTGCAAGATAATTTGTTGGAGACTACATTAATAATAACTAACATTTATTGAACATTACCATTTGTCAGGTTCTATGGTAAGCACTTTGCATGTTACTTTGTGTTAATTTCACAATAGCCCTGTGAGATGGGAGAATATAAACAAGGAAAGTAAGGCACGAGAGGTTAAATAACTTGCCCAGGATCACACATCTAGTAAGTAGTGGATCTAGAACTCAGTTTGACTTTAGACCCTCCAATTTAACCAACATGCTATCTATATTGCTCAATTTGTATACATTTCTTAGAGAATCTTAACATATTTTAATAGAATTGCACGAGCATAAATGTATAAATCCTTTAAATTGTTTCTTTAATCTCTCAAAACTATTCTTATTCAGATAAATTCTCTGTCTTCTAACACTGATTGAGAGGCTTTTGCTTGGATTTATTTATGAATATCACATCATCTAGTGTGTGCATTATTCCTTAAACTGTTTCTAAGTTATATGATCATAAATATATACTAAAATAGTTTCCACAAGTTTCTATTTAATAAATTGTGATCAGGAAGAAGTCCAGTGAATATCTGTTGGTTTATTGAATGCCGCCAAGAACTGTAGCTCTTTCATTCTCCAAATGATATTTTTCAGGTGAATCTTTGTAGTCCCTACTTACTACTGAGAAGAGCAGTTCTGGCTTGTTTACGTCAGCTTGTACAGAGAGAAGCATCTGAAGTTTCAGAACATGCTGTTATGCTTGCTAAGGATAGCAGAGAAAAGTTGACCCCAGGTAATTCTTTTTATCAAAATATATCCAGCTTAAATGATTGTTTTAACCTTGACTTTTCTTTATATACATGAGTTTTTTATTTAAATTACTACATAGTATGTTTTAAACCTACTGAAAGAAAGAATTACTAGGGTTGGGGTTGTAGCTCAATGGTAGAGTGCTTTCCTGGCCCATGTGAGGCACTGAGTTTGATCCTCAGCACCACATAAAAATAAATAAAATAAAGGTATTGTGTCCATCTACAACTAAGTAAAAAGAAAGAATTAATAACAATTATCATTTCATTCCATGGTTTAAAGCAATGGTTCTGGGACTGAACGCCTCCAAACCAGCAACATCCACCTCCCCTGAGAACTTGCTAGAAATGTCCCAGACCTACTGAACCAGAAATCTGGCAATCTGTGTTTTTACAGCCAAAAGTTTTTACAATCCCTGTTAGCACTAAACTTTGCAGGTCATTGGTTTACAGCAAGTTTTTTCAAATCAGTCAACTGATTGGATTTAGCCTTTAAGTCATTTATCCTATGTGCTTCCCTTCACCCCAAATCTCATTTTAATAAAACTTATTTCAGATGAGCCGACTATAAATTAAAGGGTTTTTTTGCCCCTTCTATATTTTAGAACTGAATTAAATGTGTTTTTTTGTTCGTTTGTTTGTTTGGTTTTTTTGGTATGGGGATTGAACCCAGGGGCACTTAACTACTAAGCCACATCCCCAGATATTTTTTATATTTTAGTTAGAGAAAGGACCTTGCTAAATTGATGAGGCTGGCTTTGAACTTTCAATCTTCCTGCCTTAACCTCCCCAGCTGTTGGGATTGCAGGCATGCACCACCACCCCCCAGCCCAAAAGATTTAACACTGAGTGCATTGGCACACGCCTGTAAAGCAGCAGCTTGGGAGACTGAGGCAGGAGAATCATAAGTTCAAAGCCAGTCTCACAACTTAGTGAGACCCTATCTCAAAATTCTTAAAAGGGGAGGGAGTGGAGGGGGGTGTGGGTTCAGTGGTTAAGTGCCCCTAGGTTTATTCCCCAGTACCAAAAAAAAGCAAACAGAAAAAGATTTTCTAACTTGCATGTAAATTCAAAGAAACTATCAGCCTGCAAAAACAGTAATAATGTCTCACATAATATATGTGTATAGTTTTCAAAATTCTGTCATACTTTTAGAAAGTCAAAGATTTCACAAAGCTTTCCAATATCTTAAAGCTTTCAGCTCCATGTGTTTTATTGGCAATAATCTGTTCTTTAAATTGCAGTTTTATTACATATTAAAACTTTTGTGGTGACTTGGATTAGTCAGCATGACTGAACTGATAACATTAATCATCAAATAGGTTACAGAATTCATTTGAAAACTATTCTGTGATTGCTAACTTTAGCCAGAGAAATTTTAATCATCTAACAGTGTCAAATACTTTACCCAATGGGACGTTCAATTTATATTCACTGTTTAAATTATCTGTATTGCTTTAATCATATAAACATGCTAGTAGCACATGTTCCTAGAAATATTGTTATCTATTTGATTAAAATTATAGTAAAGAATTCATTGCATTAATCCTTTTAAAAATATTTTAATTTTTTAAACCCATAGAGAAGTTGAAAGAACCATTTAGTGAACACATATTCATTACTTTTTTATAACACTTTTTTAAAAATATTTTTTAAGTTGTTGATGGACCTTCATTTTCTTTTATTTTATATATATTTTTTAGTTGTAGGTGGACATAATACCTTTATTTTATTTTTATGTGGTGCTGAGGATCAAACCCAGGGCCTCATGCATGCTATGTAAGCACTCTACTACTGAGCCACAACCCCAGCCCTTTTTTTTAATAACATTTATTTTAGTTCTCTGTCTGTAAACATGCAAATTTTTTGCCAAGTCATTTCAAAGCAGACTGCAGACCTGAGAATTCAGATGTTAGATCAAGGTTTGTATTTCTTCTTAGAGATGATTTGTTACTTTGCAGCAAGAATATTGTATAGTGATTTATGTTAGTTAATAGTTCACAGTATCTTAGCTGGAGTAATTAATTTTCCTACAATGATTGTTTATTATTTGCCTTATATTCTCATGTTAAAAAATTTAGAGCCTTTATATCAAGATGAGGAAAGTCATTGATTATTTTTATTGATTTGAAATTAACTTTAGAGAAAAAAATAATCATACCAACAGACATTGGATGAAATTTATGTGTGTTGTGTTGAACTTCAATTGGGTGATATTTACATAGTTTAAAAAGAAATATTAATAACTCTTACTGAAGACTTATCATTCAATGACATTACATAAAAATATCTGTACAGGTTCATAAATAATCTCAAAATTCAGTTGTGAACTAAATTCAATCTCGGTAGCCTAAGGCACAATATTTAGTTTTTTATAATTTATTTATGTTTGTAATATTTGATAACTACTGAATGTGTGTACTTCTCATATGGCAGTTTTGTTCTCTGTATTACTTAGATCATCGGTTTTCTTCTTGTCAGATGCTAACATCGGAGAAATGGGCCTTGAAGGGGCATTATTGGCCTTACTAGACAAAGAGACAGATCAGAGATTATGCCGTGATATCAAAGAGACTTTAAATCACATGCTAACATCTATGGCAGTGGAAAAACTCTCTCTTTGGTTAAAACTTTGTAAAGAAGTACTTGCTGCCTCAGCTGGTAAGTACTGGTAATTGCCAGTTGAAATGATAAAACTGAAAGTAAAAACTATAGAAGATTATTTCCCACTGACCATTCATCAATCTTACCTATTTGAATTACAGTTGTCTAGTCATTGCTTTCTTAAACTGAAGATTCTGCTTGTAATGTTTTTGAATTCTTTTTAGCATGAACAGTATAAATCTTAGCACTTAAGGCAGCTTTTTTCTGTTTTTATTGTCTAAAATAACATTCCTGGCCGGGCGTGGTGGTACACGCCTGTAATCCCAGCATTTAGGAGGCTGAGGCAGAAGGATCGCAAGTTCAAAGCCAGCCTCAGCAACTTAGCGAGGCCCTAAGCAACTCAATGAGACCCTGTCTCTAAATAAAATACAAAATAGGGCTGGGGATGTGGCTCAGTGGCTGAGTGTCCCTGAGTTCAATCCCTGGTTCAAAAAAAAAAAAAAAAAGATAGCTTTGCCATAATTTATTTAGTGACATCTTTACTATCATAACACCAAAATATATTGACATGTAAGATAGTTTAAGAAAGGCAGGTGGGGTCTGGGCTTGTGGCTCAGTGGAAGAGCACTTGCCTAGCATGTGTAAGGCACTGGGTTCGATCCTTAGCACCACATATAAATAAAATAAAGGTCCATTGACAACAAAAAAATATTTTAAAGAAGAAAAGAAAAGCAGGATGATTTGTTTGATAGCATTAGTTCCATTTTAAGTTGAGTTTAACAGCAAATAAGAAACAATACTTTAGTATGGCTCCTGCCAGAAGCATAACTTTGAGATGACAGCAGAGGATCTCTAGTAACAAAACTACTTTCAGACAGGTTTAGTGTATTCAAGAACCTCTTTAAGTCCATTCGAAGCCCCAGTGTTAAAACAGCATCTAAAAAAAATACTTTTCAGTGCACCCCACTCATACTCCCTACTAGAGAATTTTGTGCTTCCTTAAGTTTAACCATCTGTATGCTTGGGATTGATAATTGCTGTAGTATCTACTATTGTACTTGTTTTTTCACTTTGAATATATTTGAACCACTTAGTTATTTTGACCTGGAACAGTAATTATAGCATTTCCTTTGGACAACACTGTTATCTATAGTTATTAGACATAGTTATTTGATGTTATTATAAAGGTATATGCTTGCCAGGCATGGTGACACACACCTGTAATACCAGTGACTTGAGAAGCTGAGGCAGGAGATTGACAAGTTCAAGGCCAGCCTCAGCAATTTAGCAAGACCTGTCACAAAATAAAATAAAAAATAAAGGATTGGGAATGTAGCTCAATGGTAAAGCACCCCTTGGTTCAATTCCCATTACCAAATAATTTCTTTAAAGTGTATTCCTAATCAATAGTCGTTCTAGTCTGCATTTGAATTCATTTTTTGTGTTCTCTTAAAAATAAACCTTTCAGCTGGGATTGTAGCTCAGTAGCTCAGTAGTAGAGCACTTGCCTGGCCCGTGTGAGGCACTGGGTTCAATCCTCAGCACCACACAAAGAAATAAATAAAATAAAGGTATTGTGTCCACCTGCAACTAAAAAATTATTTTAAAAATACATATATATATTTTCCATATATACACAATGGAATATTATTCAGCCATAAAGAAAAATGAAAGTATGGTATTTGCCAGTAATTGGATGGAACTGGAGACTATCATGCTAAGTGAAATAAGCCAATCCCAAAAAACCAGAAGCCGAATAGTCTCTCTGATAAGCAGATGCTAACATAAAATTGGGGGGGATGGTGAGGTTGGGTGGGAATACAAAGGGGAATGAAGGGAAGGGAGGGAGGTTGGGAATAGGAAAGACAGTAGAATAAATTGAACTACTTTCCTGTGTTTATATATGAATATATGACCAGTGTAACTCCACATCATGTACAACCACAAGAATGGGAAGTTATACTCCATGTATGCATAATATATCAAAATACATTCTGCTTTCATGTATAACTATAAAGGACAAATAAAAAATTAAAACATATACCTTCCAATTGATTGTAATTCTGTGTATTTTTCCCTTGGTAAAAGATTTTGCAACTATAACTTGTGTGGATACAATGCAAGAGGAAGAAGGACATAAACTTGATGATGCCTCAGTCCTGACCACCAGAAGTGATGAAAAACCCCATCGTTTTACCAATCCTCGATGGGCTACTAGAGTCTTTGCTGCTGAATGTGTCTGTAGGATAATTAACCAGTGTGAGAATGCAAACAGTGCACATTTTGACATTGCTTTAGCACAAGACATGAGAAAAAGGGATTCAAGAAGTAAGTGGCATAGTGATGAAAACTATGAAACTTTTACATCTCTTGAGATGTAAATAGAAATGCTGCCTGCTTATGGTTTTAATATTTATTTTAACAGTAAAACCAAAAGATTCTTTTTATCCTTCCAAGTCAGTTATGAAGTTTGATTACAGTATTTATGTAAGCTACAGGTTAATATCTTTTTTAATGTTTAAAAACATTTTTAATAAGCTTCTTAAATTTGTATTCACTTTTGATTGATGGGCACATGCAATGAGTTAAGTTTATAGAGAATGATCATGTTCTTGGGAAGTAATGTGTGTGTTAGCTAGTTCCCAAAATGAATTTTCTGAATTGTAACTTTTAACAATTTTTGCTTATAGATTATTTCAGGGTCATGAATATTACCTAAAAACATTTGAACCTATCTCAGTGTAAAGTAAGCCTAATTGCAAGACCATTTTGACTTTGTTCAATTTTATTTTTGCCTATATATCTGTATGTGTTCATGGTTTCTTGCTTAATTTTTAGAATTCATGAAAGGACATAATTATTCAAAGTCACACTGCACTTTTATGAGTAACCTAGTAATATTCTTGATCAGACAAAGGAAATACAAAGTAAAATGTTGCTGTTACCCCTTAAGTATGAGTTAGACATCTCTGATTTAATTATTTTTAAGCAACATCTCTTAGGATTCTTACTTGGAATGAGCACTGTGCAAGATACTTATCCGTGTAGAAGTAGTGTGTCATAGATATTTACTGATTCCTGTGCTCCCAAACAAAATATTAGTGAGGGCTTGAGGATGCGACTCAGTGGAATGCTTATGTAGCATGAGAAAGGCCCTGAGTTCAATCCCTAGCACCACAAAAATAAATAAAAACAATGGAATAGAATAGTAGTTGGCACTGACTACCATATGTTAGTTCTCCAATGTGAGCTATAACTTTGTTCTTTGAATTAGTGTAGGGTATGTTCTGGGTGAAGGTTAGCTGTTTTCAGAAATATTATTGGAACATTTAAATAATTTTCTAATATCTCTCCCCAAAATTTTGTACCAAAGAATATGTTGTAGGCATAGAAGGAATTTTTGTTTATCATTTCTCTAGCTAGTTGTTAATATTCCCATCATTTGTGTGTTTGGGAAGACATGCAGAAATAAGATAATCTGGTGCATATAGAGTCACACAAAGTTTTTGTTTTTGTTTTTGTACTAGAGATTGAACCCAGGGGCTCTTTAGCTACAGCCAGCCCTTTTTATTTTTGTTTTGAGGCAGGGTCCCACTAAACAACTTAGTACCTCCTTAAATTGCTGAGACTGGCCTTGATCTTCCAGTCCTCCTGCCTCATCCTCCCAAGTCACTGGGATTACAGGCATGCACCACCATGCCTGGCCACACAGCTTTTTCTAAAACAACATTTAGGCTCTTTGCTTCAATTTGATATAAAAAGAATAAATTACTGTCTAATTCATCAAAGCCCAAGGTCTCTTAAATACCAAGTAATGCACTTTTATCAGAAAGTCTGAACAAAATATTTATTGAGACTATTAGCACTCTTTCAAAGGATGCTAATTCTGCTTTTGTTTTTTTAATAACTATTATTTGGTTTGAAGTAGTTTTGTGTGTATGCATTTGAGTATATTGAATTCAGCTTTAAAGTCTCTATTTGTTGTAGAATAAAACAAAACAGTAAATCATATTGGAACTACCTAAAAAGAAAGTCTAGCCTATGAATTTAAGGAGGAAAAAGTATCACTTGTCGTAAATCTTAGTTTTAGTATGTTCTATTTCCTAATAAGGCATTTTTTTAATCTTGTAGATGACTTTTTGGTGTTACATCTTGCTGACTTAATTCGCATGGCTTTTATGGCTGCCACAGATCACAGTGATCAACTCCGTCTTTCTGGCCTTGAAACACTATTAGTTGTTATTCGGCGATTTGCAACTATTCCAGAACCAGAGTTTCCAGGTCATGTGATTCTGGAGCAGTATCAAGCCAATGTAAGCATTTTCTCTTAGAAAAATTTTTTTTATTAAAACACACAAAAAAAAACTACAAATAAAATGTCTACAAAACTACTTGGCACATCACATTTTAAGTCATAAGTGAGGATATTTCTCTTCTAACATATACCAGTATCATCAAGATGTAGAAAATACATATATATGTAGTAGAAATCTGACAGGTATTAGTTTATAAAGCTTCAAGTACAAGCAAAATGGTACATAAAATAGGTCTTTTATAACTCTAAGGATTAATTTCATAATTAAAACCTTACTAATATGAGGAAATAGAGGATTTCAGTAATGAAATCTTTTACAAAATGTCTGAATAAGTAACATAACTCTAAATATTCAGGCTACGTTAAATCATTATTCCCAGAATAGAATATTATACTTAACATCTTTTTTTTTCAGACTTAGGAAAGGATTCAGGTTTCTATTACATTTTATAATTTTTAAATGATTGTGTTTGGTACATTGCACAAGCTGAAACAGCAAGGAAGATAACAAAATCATCATCTGTCTAATAGTCCTCTAACAGCATTCATCCAAGAATATCTCTCATTATGATTACAGGCAAGTTATGATAACTAGGAATTAGGGAGACCAGAGCAATTCACTAGTTGGTTAACAATCTTATTCCTTTTTCCCAGTAGGTAATGCTAGTGTATACTTAGGGAGAAAGCAAAATGAAGGAATTGAAGTTACATAGAACTGTCATATTAGACTAAAATATTATAATTCAGCTAATTAAAGGGAGCTCTTATATTTTTATCTTTTTTAAAATTATAAATGTTAGAAATACAGTTACAACTCATTTAGGCATAAAAAAGAAAATTACTGTCAGGAATCTCCTAGTTGGCTCTACTGTCTTCTGCATGGCTTTATTCTAAGGTTTGCCTCTCTAAGTGATATTAAGATGTCTACCCAAGTTCTTTTAAAGAGACAGTATTTCTTTTCTAGTACTTCCAACAAAAGTCTTAAGAGCTTTCAGTATACCAGTGTAGGTCCCTAGAGCACATGGACTAGGAGCTAGGGGAGAAATGGTTCCCCAAAGGAAAAACAGGAATCTCATCTCAAAATAAGGGAAGATTATGTAGGGCAAGCAAAACCAACTGGTGCATAATACCTATTATAAATATATAATTTTAAAATCAGGTTTAAAAGGAGAATTTGTGTTCTCTTATTGATGTTTGATTCGTCATATAATTTCTCGTCAGGTAGGAGCAGCACTTAGACCAGCCTTCGCTTCAGAGACACCACCTGATGTCACTGCCAAAGCATGTCAGGTAAATAGTTAAAAACACAAAGTGTGAAAATGATCTTAGGAACCAGTTCAGTTAGTGATTGAAGCCAGACTTATCTTTCCATTGATCTCAATTTACTGTTTTCTTAAACTTGGAGAACTTCCTCTTTCTTTTTCACAATTGCATGGTAACCCTATCTCTGGATATGTCATAATTTATTTAAACAGTTTCATATTGATGGATAATACAGGGGTTTTGGTCTTTTGCTGTTACAAATAGTGCTACAGTATTATGATCTTCTGCATGGGTCTTTTTGGCAAAGAGGCAGGGTGCTGGGAATTGAATTGAATCCACAGCCTGGCACATGCTAGGCAAGCTCTCTACCACTAAGCTATGCTCCTAGCCACTGCATAGGTTGTTCTTTCTATCTACATAATAAAGTAAAAAGGGTATCTCAGGAGAGCTTAGATTGGTATTTCAAGTGAGGTCGAGCACTTTTTTCATGCACCTAAGAACCATATAATACACAGTTTTAAACATTTTTTGTCTTGGAGTAGATTGTTTAACACTTGACACAAAGTAATTAAAAGCAGGACTATCATGAATAAATTAATTATAACTGTAATGGAAAAAATCTAATTTTAGTTCTTTCTAATCTAATTAGAATTTAGTTTTTTCTAAATCTAATTTTTAGTCAGATGCTGGGGATTGGAACCAGGACCTCATGCATGCTACCTAAGCACACACTCTAACATTGAAATATATCCTAGTGCCTCAGCCTTCTTTTGCAGATTATATTTACAAAAATTTAAGTGCCTTCAATATTCAGAGAACTGTACAAAATGTGTACTGAGTCTAATTTGTGATCACTTTATTATATCTGTATCTTGCTATAAACTACTTGAAATCTTCTGTGAAATGATACAGAAAGTAAGTAAATACAGATGCTTCTCATCTTCCAATGGGGTTGCATATCGATAAACCCATCATAGGCTGAAATATCATAAATAGAATATGTATTTAACATACCTAGCCCACCAAACATCATAGCTTAGCAACCCAGTACACTAGAGGGTCAGTTGATTTACAGAGCAAATCTCATGACTGTGAAACTGACTAGGAGCTATGGCTTCCTGCTGCTGTGCAGCATCACAACACCAATAGTGTTGGGCATATACCTAGCCCAGGAAAAGGTCAAAATTCAAAGTACGGTTTCTGCTGATAAATATCACCTTTGTATCATTGTAAAGTGAAAACAAAAAAAACCATTAGGTTGAACCATCATAAGTCAGGGACCACCTGTATATGGAGGGGAGCAAATAAATTTCCTTTAGAAAAAGAGAAGTACCATGACACCTGAAAAAAAAAAAAATAGTGAGTGGCTGGGGTTGTGGCTCAGTGTGTAAGGTCTTGGGTTCAATCCTCACCACCACATAAAAATAAATAAAATAAAGGTCCATTGAGAACTTAAAAAAAAAAAAATAGGCAACACCTGATAATCTAGTAAACTTTCTGCATTGCAGAATTATGAGTAAGTTTTGTTTTTAAAATTAAAAATACATTCTCATTAAAAGAATCCAAATCTTTACTCAAAGATTTTGGGAGACATAGCTCTAGTAGAGCATTTGTCAAGCATTTGAAGGCCACCTGGGTTCAGTCCCCAGCAACACAAAAAAATTCTTTGGAGTTTTGTATGTTAAGTGCTTTATCTTTTAATCCAGTTATATTAACCATAGACTGTCTTGTTTTAGATAGAGATGAAGTGATCAAGATTGGAGATTTATGGCTAGGGATATATCTCAGTTGGTAGAGTGTTTGCCTTGCAAGCACAAGGCCCTGGGTTCAATCCCCAGCACCACAAAAAATAAAAATAAAAAAGATTGGAGATTTAAGCAAGGTGTGGTGGTGCACACCTGTAATCCCAGCTGCTCAGGAGGTTGAGGCAGGAGGATGGAGAGTTCAAAATCAGCCTCAGCAACTTAGCAAGACCTTAAGCAACTCAGCAAGACCCTGTCTCTAAATAAAATACAAAACAAAATAGAGCTGGGGATGTGGTTGAGTGCCCCTGAGGTTCAATCCCTGGTCTCCCCCCGCCAAAAAAAAAATTAGAGATTTAATTAAAATGATAATCCAAACATACATGATGTCATTTCATAGCTTCATTTCTCCATGTTAATAACATCTGAAACTTCAATTTATTTACTAATAGCATTTTATTTACTAAGTAGCACTGGTTTCCTTGCTTATACTTCATTCCCTTTTGAAGTGCTTCCTTTGACTACATTATCAGCTATATTTCTATTGGGTGTATGGATGGCAAGATGGTTTAGTGACTAGATTCCTGATAAGCGGTTGAACTCTGCTAAACGCGAACTCTGCTAAACGCGCAAGAGAAATATTTATTTTTAAAATCTAACTTTTGATTTTCTTAAAAATCAGGTTTGCAGTGCCTGGATAGCAAGTGGAGTTGTAAGTGACCTTAATGATCTCCGAAGAGTTCATCAGTTGCTTGTTTCATCATTAACAAAAATACAAGCTGGAAAAGAAGCTCTAAGTCATTTATATAATGAAAGTGCTTCTACCATGGAGATCTTAGCTGTGCTAAAAGCCTGGGCAGAGGTTGGTACTTTTTAATCTGTAACTGGAATTTTGGAATTTGTTAATAAACACCTTAGGCTAAAACTGAAATTAACTATTAAGAAACAGTAAATCCAGGCATGGTGGTGCATGCCTGTAATCCCAGCAACTTAAAAGGCTGAAGCAGGAGGATCACAAGATTAAGACCAATCTCAGCAATTTAATGAGGCCTTAAGCAACTTAGCAAGACCCTGTGTCAAAATAAAAAATTAAAAGGGCCGGTGTTGTGACTCAGTTGTTAAGTGCCCCTGAGTTCTATTCCCAGTACCAAAAAAAAAAAAAAAAAAGTAGTCTTTGCTCATTGTTACATTATTTATAATAATTTAAATCTCTAGGCTCTTGATTAAGTCCATTACCTCCTCTTATTCTTTCCTTAGTAAAAATAAATAAAGACTAATCCATATTCTGTGAAACTGAAGCCCATTATCCTTCATCTCAAATCCTTGGAGCCAGATATATCTGGAATTCAGAATTTGGAGGATTTTAGAAAACTGATATGGTACATATTCTCTGTCTCCATCTAAGAAATCTGGTGCAATACCCTAGTATCTATAATCAAACATATTAGTATATCTATACTCAAATTCTTGAATATTCATATTGCATTCTGTCTAGACTACATGAGTTCAGTCAGTTTTGTCACTAGATAAGTTTACCGTAAACTTATATTTTTCGGAGTTTTTTTTTTTTTCAGCATTGTGGGTAAAATCACAGTACATGTTATATATATATTATGTACAATGTTAGTAGTTCACTCTATTCTGTAGTTAATTTTAAATCTATTTATGTAAATGAGTTTTAATAATATTTTCAGTATTTCCACTTTTCAGAGATAACTATCTGAATCTGTATTTTGAGATAGATGATTAGTCCATAACCCAGCTTAGTAAGAAAGAGTGCTATGAAATATTATTTGTAGCTATCATGGTAGTTTAAGTATGTCTTCTTGATATTACAATGATTTTCAGATTCCTTATGCTCACCTTTTCATCAGATACAGGATTTTCCTATTTACAAATTAACTTTTAACAGGTCTACATAATTGCTGTGCAAAGACATAAAAATCACAAGCAAACTTTGAAAACAACCAGCTGTTCAGAAGAAAGTGTCAGAAATGGGTCAAATTCATCAGATGGACTGCTTGACTTGGTCTACACAGATCTTGGCACACTAAGCAGACTCTGGCTTGCTGCACTTCAGGATTTTGCTCTCTTAACTTTGCCTTCAGAATTTGCTTCCCAACTTCCTGTTGATGGTAAGGAGGTAAAATAATCAGGTATTCCCTAGAGTGACAATAACTAACATTTCCTAAACTTCTCTTTTAGCAGATAATGTTTATCTGAAACATTTCCCCTAGAACAGTTTTCATTCATAGGATAAGTGTCCAAGAATTGCTTCAGAGTAGACACCCAGGAGGTGATTCCTGAGGTCATAAGGCATGCACATCTCACCTCAGAAGATACTGCCAAATCACTTTCTGAAGTGATTATAACCATTTTGTATGCCCACCAGCATGTTTCTATTTCTTCTCACCTTCCCAATATTATCAAATCTAATCTCATGAGTATAAAATAGTGTTTCATTGTTTTTTTCCCTTTGATTGAGAATCTCTTTTGTATGTGTATAGTCTTTGTATGTTGCTTCTTCCATAAATATCCTAATCATAATCTTTTCTTTGCCCATTTTCTCTTTGGTGTTTATCCTTTTCTTACTGATTAATTCTTTTTTTTTAAATTTTTTCATACATGAATTCTTTATATATACACCTTTTAATACTGTTCCTTTGTAGCTTATGCATAGTTTCTCTCAGTCTTTAACTTGTTCTTTTGTTTTTAAAATTAATTATATGTCACTTATGGTTTGTGGATTTTTAAAATTTTTAAAAATTTTTTTAAGATGTTGATAGACATTTTTGTATATGTGGTGCTGAGGATCGAACCCAGTGCCTCATACATGCTAGGCAAGTGCCCTACCACTGAGCCACAACCCCAGCCCCAGTTGGTGGTTTTTGTGTATTACCTGACACCTTTTTTTTTTTTTTTATCTTACAATCATAAAGACCTATCACCTTTTAAAGTTTTGCCTTTTAGGGCTGGGAATGTGACTCAGTGGTAGAGTGCTATGCCTGGCATGCATGAAGCCCTGGTCAGATCTTCAGTACCAAAAACAAAAAGTTTGAACCCAGGGGCACTCCACCACTGAGCCACATCCCCAGCCCTTTTTTGTATTTTTATTTAGAGACAGGGTCTCACTGAGTTTCTTAGGGCCTCAGCCTCCAGAGTCGCTGGGATTACAGGCGTGGGCCACTGCGTCCGGCTGGAATCTAATTTTATAGTCAGGTACTAATGCCATTTTATGCGTTGGATATTTGGTAGCCACTCACTGTTCCTAATGTTATTTCAAAGCATCTTGGCTATTATTGTCTCTTTATTTTATGATATGTATTTTAGATTCAGCCTGTCACGTTCTGTTATAATTTTGATGGAATTCAACACAAAGAAATATGTAGTGTTTATTGTACTTTTTAGTAGCATAAAGATGGAAACAAAATGCAAATAAACATTTATTGTCAACTCAACAGCAAAAATAAATGATAAATGTATATCAACATAAGTAAATCTTTTTTCTTTTCTTTTTTTTTTTTTTTTTTTTTTTTTTTTTTTTTTTTTTTTTTTTTTTTGTTGGTGCTGGAATTGAACCCAGGGCCTTGTGCTTGCAAGGCAGGCACTCTACCAACTGAGCTCTATCCCCAGCCCATAAGTAAATCTTAGAGTCTTAATATTAGGTAAAAAAAAAAAAAGCAAGTCCCAAAAGGATGCATGTAACATGATGCCTTTTAAGTAAACTTTATTGAACACACAAAATAATAGCATGTAGCTGAGGAAGGTAGTGCATGACTGAAATCCTAGAGATTCATAAGCTTGAGGCCAAAGAATTCCAAGTTCAAGGCTAGCCTGGGCAACTTACCAAGGCCCTGTCTTAAAACAAATAATTATAATTAAAAAGGGCTGATTTGGGAGCTGGGGTTGTAGTTCAGTGGCAGCACGTTTGCCTAGCACATGTGAGGCACTGGGTTCGATCCTCAGCACCACATAAAAATAAGTAAATAAAGGTATTGTGTCCATCTACATCTAAAAAATTTTTTTAAAAAAGGGCTTATGGCCGGGCATGGTGGCGCACACCTGTAATCCCAGCACTTGGGAGGCTGAGTCAGGAGGATCTTGAGTTCAAAGCCAGCCTCAGCAACTTAGCGAGGCCCTGAGCAACTCAGTGAGACCCTGTCCCTAAATAAAATACAAAATAGGGCTGGGGATGTGGCTCAGTGGCCAAGTGTCCCTGAGTTCAATCCCTGGTTCCAAAAAAAAAAGGGGCTGATTTGGGATGAAGTTTAGTGGCTGAGTGCCCCTGGTTTAATATGTAGAAAGAATATGTATAAATATTTATTTTTGATAGTATAGCAACATGAATGAATCTCTAAACATGTTGTAAAGCAACATGTCAATTACAGACACTTATATACTGTAGATATGATTCCATTTACATGAAATCCAAGAACAAGCAAAATTCATCTGTGCTGATAAAAATCAGAAAGTACATTCCTTGGAGTTTAGGGAAACTGATCTAAGAGGGAGGATATAAGTGAACTTTGCGAGTGATAGAAATGGTCTTTATCTTGTAACAGAGAAAAGTATTGGAAACTTATTTATCGTAAAACAGTTTGCTTCCTTTTTTTTTTTTATTTTTCTTTAGGTGGTGCTTTCTATACAGCAGAGACTAGTGAAAATGCAAAAATGCATTATTACAATTCCTGGGCCCTTATTCTCCATGCTACAGCCTTGTGGCTTACAAGCACAGGCTTTGTTGTTGCTGACCCAGATGAAGGCACATCTAATCTCTCAAGACCTGTGACACCAACTTCCATGTGTCAGGATTCATCATCTGGGGCCTCAGTAAAGTCCCCTGAGGATGTCTACACTGATAGATTCCATCTTATTTTAGGTAAGAATTTACAAGCTGACCAGAGAGATTTTCTCCTCTTCCTCCTCTTCCTCCCCGTCTCCCTTCCCCCTCCCCCTCTTCTTCCTTGAGGGGAGAAGGAAAGAAAAATAAATATCAAATTTGTTTATAAACTACAAATTTTTTTGTTTTTATTTATTTTTTTATTTCTGGTACTGGGGATTGAACCCAGAGGCACTCCACCACTGAGCCACATCCCCAGCCCTATTTTGTAATTTATTTAGAGACAGGGTCTCACTGAGTTGCTTAGGGCCTTGCTAAGTTGCTAAGGCTGGCTTTGAACTCTCGATCCTCCTGCCTCAGCCTCCCAAGTGCTGGGATTACAGGCGTGCACCACCACGCCCGGCTATAATTTTTAATTTTGAGACAGGGCCTCCCTGAATTGCTGAGGCTGGCATCAAACTTCAATCTTCCTGCCTCAGTCTCCTGAACCTCTGGGATTACAGTCATATGCCACCACTCCCAGCAAATCGTTTTTGTTTTTTTTTTAAGTCAGAATTAATCCTTGCACTATTCTTTGCCACATAGAGGGGTTATTCTCTTTTTTCTTTTTCTTTCTTATTGGTGCATTATAATTGTCCATAATGATGGGATTTGTTGTTATGTATCCATACATGCATATAATATAACAATATAATTTGGGCAATACCACTCTCCAGCACTTCCAAAGGGGTTATTCTTGAGTTGTATTTTATTGCCTGTCTCTTCTTGTGATGGTCACCTCATTGTTGGGTATTAGTGAGAATCTTGATATCACTGGGTAAATGTGTATATATTTTCTAAAATTAAAAACTTTATTATATTGTCTAAAATTCTGTTGTAAGTTGGTTTCAGTATCTGTCAAATAAATTATAAAAGTTTTTGTATGAAAAACCTAGTTCTTTCCACACTATTTTTTTTAAATTTTTTAAAAATATTTTTTAGTTGTTGATGGACCTTTATTTTATTTATTTATATGTGGTGCTGAGAATCAAACCCAGTGCCTCATGCATGCTAGGCAAGCACTCTACCACTGAGCCACAACCCAGCCCTTAAATTTTCTTTAGTTGTAGATGAACACAATACCTTTATTTTATTTATTCATTTTATGTGGTGCTGAGGATCAAACCCAGTGCTTCACATGTGCAAGGCAAGCACTCTGCCACTGAGCCATGATTTCAGCCCCACACTATTTTTAAAAGATCCATGTCATATCTATAGATGTTCTGAACTTCTCGCCTATAAACATTAAAAATAGCAATATTCTGAGGGAAAATCCCCCCTGTTCTTAACAATTGCAGGTTTTAAGAAAGGGTACTCAATGGCACGGATTTGCAAAGAAATACTAAAGGTCAAAGATCAGTCTGGGCATGGTGGCATGTGCCTGTAATCCCAGTGACTCGGGAGGCTGAGGCAGGAGGATTGTGAATTCAGAGCCAATCTCAGCAATTTAGCAAGCCCCTAAGCAACTCAGTGAGATAAATAAAATACAGAAAGGGCTGGGAATGTGGCTCAGTGTGTTATGTGTCACTGGGTTCAATCCCAGATACATTCATACATACATACATACATACATACATACATACATACATAGGATCAGTAAGACTTTTAGATTCATGAAGTTTAATTAATCCATTATTTAGCTTTTCCAGAATTGATTTTATTTTATATTTGATGATGTTGCTGCATTAAACCTAGGACCTCATGCATTCTAAGCAGGTACTATACCAGAACTTCATTTAAAAGTGAGGTGTCTAACCCTCCTGTGCAGGGAGAAGTGATGGAGGGTGCTGACAACCAGGGTGCAGGAGAACAAGGTAGACCAGTGAGACAGAATATGTACTGGGGTTATAGACCAGGATTCCGCAGGGGCCCTCCTCGCCAAAGACAGCCTAGAAAGGATGGCAATGAAGAGGATAAAGAAAATCAAGGAGATGAGGCCCAAGGTCAACAGCCACCTCAACTTCAGTACCGCCACAACTTCAATTACCGACACAGACGCCCAGAAAACCCTAATCAAGATGGCAAAGAGACAAAAGCAGCCGATCCACCAGCTGAGAATTCGTCTCCTCCTGAGGCTGAGCAGGGCAGGGCTGAGTAAATGCCGGCTTACCATCTCTACCATCGTCCGGTTTAGACATCCAACAAGAAGAAATGACTATGAAATTCCAGCAATAAAAAATGAACAAAAGATTGGAGCTAGCCAGGCACGGTGGTGCACGCCTGTAATCCCAGCACTTGGGAGGCTAAAGCAGGAGGATCGTGAGTTCAAAGCCAGCCTCAGCAATTTAGCGAGGCCCTAAGCAACTCAGTGAGACCCTGTCTCTAAATAAAATACAAAATAGGGCTGGGGATGTGGCTCAGTGGCCGAGTGCCCCTGAGTTCAATCCCTGGTTCCAAAAAAAAAAAAAAAAATTGGAACTGAAGACCTTAAGTGTTTGCTTTTTGCTGGTTGACCAGATAACTAGAATTATCTGCATTATCTATGCAGCATGGGGTTTTTATTATTTTTATTTAAACATGTCTCTTTTTGGTAATGACAAATGTGTTTTTTTAAAAAGCCTGATTTTTCTCAATACACCTTTAAAGATTTTTAAATTGTTTCATATCTGGTCAAGTTGAGATTTTTAAGAACTTCATTTTTAATTTGTAATAAAAGTTTACAACTTGATTTTTTCAAAAAGCCAACAAACCTGGTTAAAAAAAAAGCCGGGCGTGGTGGCGCACGCCTGTAATCCAAGCGACTTGGGAGGCTGAGTCAGAAGGATCGCGAGTTCAAAGCCAGCCTCAGCAACTCAGCGAGGCCTAAGCAACTCAGTGAGACCCTGTCTCTAAACAAAATGCAAAATAGGACTGGGGATGTGGTTCAGTGGCCGAGTGCCCCTGAGTTCAGTCCCTGGTTCAAAACAAACAAACAAACAAACAAACAAAAAGTCAACAAACTGCAAGCACCTGTTAATAAAGGTCTTAAATAATTGTAAAAAAAAAAAAGTGTCTAAGATAATACAGTGAGTATCTGGAATAAATTAAATAATTTTTTCATATTTAATGTAGTTCTAAGGAAGCAAACTTTAAGTTCAGACTCACATTTACCTATAAAGAATTTACTGATTAAATGAAAATGAGTTGGGCTGGGATTGTGGCTCAGTGGTAGCATGCTAGCCTTGCATGTGTGAGGCCCTGGGTTTGATCCTCAGCACCTATAAAAATAAAATAAAGGTATTGTGTCCACCTACAACTAAAAAATATATTTAAAAGGAAATGAAAATGAGTTATAAAGGTAAATTATTCAATTAAGAAGATTTGTGATTCATAGCTATTATTTTTTATTCCTAGCTCAGAAATGACTAGATTACTATATCCTTGAGCCTATTAAAAAATTGTTTCTAGCTGGGTGCAGGAGGCTGAGACAGGAGGATTACGAGTTCAGGGCCAGCCTCAGCAAAAGCAAGGCGCTAAGCATCTCAGTGAGACCCTGTCTCTAAATAAAATACAAAATAGGGCTGGGGATGTGGCTCAGTGACTGAATGCCCCAGAGTTCAATAGTTCAATCACCTGTACCTCCCCTGCTACCAACCCTGCCAAAAAAAAATTGTTTCTAGTGGCTGGGGTTATGGCTTAGTGGAAGAAAAATGTACTTAGCATTAAAGCCTTAGGTTCAAGTTCTAGCCACCCCCCAAAAGATAATTTTTGGTCATTCCCAGTTGCCTTAGGATGAGAGCTTTTTAAAAACAAACTTTATAAGTTTTGGGGATGTGACTCAGTGGAAAAATATTTGTCTAGTGTGTGCAAGGCCCTGGGTTTGATCCCCAGCAGTGGGGGAAAAAAGAAAAAAGGTAGTAATAATAGTACCTGCTTCATATGATATATGCAATGTATAGTGCCTGATGCATGGTAATCACTCAAATTTTAGTCAAAATAAAATTGTGAAACTTACATGTTAACTTCCCTAATACAATTTTATTGTAATTTTTGCATCTTTGAACAACTTCATAGTTACTAACCAAATTGTATACAAGCCTAGTTGAAATTATTCTTTGGGTATGTATAGGTAATAAACTTAAGAGACTTAACTTTTTCACTTTATGGTTTATAGTCTTAAATTCATTGTGATTTAATTTGTACTACCTTCTTGCTAAGCTTATTTGTATCTTATCAAAAAATAGAATATTAATTGTTTAACTTCATAATCTAAGAATTTCAAAAGTGGCCTCCTTCTCTTTTTGCTTTCTACAGGAATCAGTGTGGAATTTCTATGTTCATTGCGCTCAGATGCAACCATGGAAAGCATTACTGCTTGTTTACATGCATTACAGGCCCTTTTAGATGTTCCTTGGCCCAGATCTAAAATTGGCAGTGATCAGGTGATTTCCTCTTTTTTGTTGGGCTTCTGTAAATTTCAAGGAACACAAATATGTTCAATTTACTACAGCAAACAGAAATGAACACAGAAGTAAACAGAGAAGTCATTTCAAGATTACAAGGGACAGGTGGACTGGAAGTAACCCCCTGGGTGGAGGTTCCCCAGGCTAGCACATCAGGACAAGCTAAAAGTTTAGATTGTAAGAAAAGAAAATAGAAGCCATATTTTGAAGACCTGTATTTCAGGCACTTCATCAGTTTGTAAGACATGAGTCTGAAATAGCCAGCAGTTTGGTTCTTGAAAGATCTCTGAGTTGTGGCAGTTATTTGGGCAAGTGGGTCAGGACCTGATCCTGAGACAGGCAGAAGGGAAAAATCCAGTAACGATATTTTCCCTAGAAATGAATGAGATGTCACAGTCAAGGAAGAGTGAAGAATACCAAATGGGTGACATCAGTCAAAGGACAACATGGCATAGAATATCAGTGTTCCAGCCAGGCCTTAGAGATGTAGCATGTCAGTATGTGAAAAAGGGGTCTCCAATTTATATGGAAGGAAAAGTAGACTAAGGTGAATACATGGATAAAAATAATGTGAGGTGACAAGCAACAACCATCATAGCTGATAACATTATATTTCTGAATGACCAGACCAAAAAAAAGGCATAAAATGGATGATTCTTCTTTGGCCATTGTTTGGTACAGTCCCATTTCTGAATTATCTTTGTAGTTTCTAAGGACAAGAATTAGAATGCTCTTTTATATAAATGAGTGGTAGTATTTTTCCTGTCATTGCCTTTTCCTTTTTTGTGGCATAAACATCAGTAGATCCTATTTAAAAAAAAAATTACAAGGCACAGCTGGGCCTTAGAACCAGAATGCCATCAGCATGTGTGATGATGACCCAGGAGTTATCATGCTTCTGATTGCCACTTTCTGTCTGTGCTTTCTGCAGTGATGGGAAGGCTCCATATTGAATTGTCCAGGACAGTAACCACTAGTTACAGGGGCATTCATTCTTTGCTATGTTTCTGTGAACTCCAATTTTTGCATTCATTTTTATCTTATGTTCCATTTCCCCAAGAAGGAATCTAATGGGTTTTTGTAGTTACTATCCATTGTGAAGTATTCCTATTGGTGAATTCTCCCACCAGGTCTTTTCAGGAGACTTTCGTCTAGCCTGTAGGTGGAGTTGTGGCTATGGTAAAAGAATTGCTGTACAAAGTGTGGCCCTACTTTCTGCTGATTCTCTCAAGGGTAAATATGCATTCAGCAGGCACAGTTAGCTTCATGTATTATCCAGTATATTAATTTTGTTGCCATTGACTCAGGTGTTAAGGTAAACAGGAGATATGATTTCCTCTCTGCATAGACTATTTAATTTAATACTATGGTTTGCTAGGTTTAAAACATTAGGTTCTTACCAAACTTGAGTTGGACATGAGTAAATCTTAAACTCTTTGTGTTGTTTTCTCTGTTAAAACAAGTATTATAATGACAGATTTACTCTGTTATTTTCAAAGATGAAGAAAAGCAACCACAGTAACCAATAAAAAAGAAAAGGGGAAATGAAATAGTATTTCTGCAATATATTTTATTCTTTAAAGAGAGATCCATTTTAACATGATACCCCTCCTTCATTCTTCATTATTAGTAGAAAACCTTAATATAAATATGAAAATCTGCATGTCAGCCCTTGTATTCTTTAGCTAAGTTTCCCATCTTGTTTTGGAAATTTCCTTTCCAGTTTTCCCAGTTTAGGACTTATGTGGAAATGGTCTTTTGTCATAGTGCCATCTCCCACAGAGATTGAACAAAGCATAGTCTGGAGTTGGTTTAATGTTATGTAACTTTATTACATGAACATCATTTTTTATAAGCAGTCTGTCACATTCTCTTTTTCTGAATTTTGTCAAAATGGCATTGAATATTTTACCAAAAACAAAACAAAATGATATATAATTTCATATGCACTATCCACTATGTGTTTTCTATGATAGGACTTGGGTATTGAATTGCTGAATGTTCTGCATCGAGTAATTTTGACCAGAGAATCGCCTTCCATTCAATTGGCTTCACTTGAAGTGGTAAGGCAGATTATCTGTGCTGCTCAAGAACATGTGAAGGAGAAAAGACGAAGTGCAGAAGGTAAATGTTAACCCCTGATGCCAAATGAATCACATAGCATCATTCACTTTTACAGTATTACTTTATGTAGTCTTGATAATATATTGTGTATAGGATAAAAATTGAACATCTGTAGACATGGCTTTAAATCCTCGAATTCTCCTCTTCATGTTAGCATGAAGTCAGTAGCCATGCCATTATTCTTTGGGAAAAAGAGAACTTTAACAAAACTTGGGAGAAGAAAATCCCTTATACCACTACAGTACTGGTTTTAGCTGTACCAATGTATGTGGAAAGAATTATTTAATATCTTGGATTGACAAACTATTGTTTACAACTCTAAATGACTTTGCTAAATATGTCATTTAAGATTTCATTTGACCAGAGTATCACCTTCCATTCAATTGACTTCTACATATAATAGAAAATTCCATATAACCATAGACAGGTGTGGTGGTGCCGCCTGTAATCCCACAGACTCAGAGGGCTGAGGCAGGAGGATCACAAGTTCAAAGCCAGCCTCAACAACTTAGTGAAGGCCTAAGCACTGTAGGGAGACCCTGTCTCAAAATAAAAAAATAAAATGCCTGGGAATGTGTCTCAGTGGTTAAGTGCCTCTGTACAAAACAACAACAAAAACCACCACTACCAATACCTCAGGTGAGAAACTCATTGTTAGACATCTAGCTACCAGATTCATATTCTTAATAGAAAGAAGTTTAATGGGCAATATTTTAAGGCTGACAGGTTATAAGGATTTTTTTTATACATAACTTTATTAACACCCAAGATTAGCTATTAAATACGTTACTTAAGGGCTGGGGTTGTGGCTAAGTGGTAGAGCGCTTGCCTAGCACATGTGAGACACTGGATTTGATCCTCAGCACCACATAAAAAAATAAATAAATAAAATAAAGGTAAGAAAACATATATCTGATACCTGTACAGAAAGGAATTAAATTGTCATCTACCAGAAATAAAACTGGCACAAAGTATTTACTAAACTCTGTTCTTCCTGTCTTTTAGTTGATGATGGGGCTGCAGAAAAGGAAACCCTACCAGAATTTGGAGAGGGAAAAGACACCGGAGGACTTGTGCCTGGGAAGTCTTTGGTTTTTGCAACGCTGGAATTGTGTGTATGCATTCTTGTTAGACAACTCCCAGAACTAAATCCTAAATTGACAGGTAGCCCAGGAGTAAAAGCTACAAAGCCACAAATACTGTCAGAAGATGGAAGTAGATTGGTTTCAGCTGCATTGGTTATCCTCTCTGAACTTCCTGCAGTGTGCTCTCCTGAAGGTATGGAACTTAGTTGCTAATCTTTTCTTCTTCCTCCTCTTTTTTTTTTTTTTTTTTTTTTTGTTGTTGTTGTTGTTGTTGCTGCCAGGGATTGAACCTAAGGGTTCTTACCTTAACCACTGAGCCACATCCCCAGACCTTTTTTATTTTTCATTTTGAAACAGGGTCTTACTGAGTTCCTTAGGGCCTTGCTAAGGAGTTACTGCCTTTGCCTGATTGCTTCTATGGAAATCCTAAACCCAGAATCCTTTGTGTTCATCCTTGTTCTGTGCTGTTGCCCATGCTATTCCTTGATCTGAAATTACTCTAAACCTTATTACTAGGGATTGAGTTTAGGGGTGCTCTATCACTGAGCTACATCCCAGTCTTTTTTATTTTTTGAGGTAGGGTCTCACTACATTGCCTTGACTAGCCTTCCAGCTCGGGATCTGACTGCCTCAGTCCCTTGAATCTCTGGAATAACAGGCATGTACTACCACCATGCCTGGCTCCTCTACTTTATAAATTTTTTTCTTCCTTCAAAGTTCAACTGCAGGGCTGAGGATATAATTCATTGGTAGATAACCTGCCTATTGTGCTTGAGACCCTGGGTTCAGTCACAACATCACAAAAAAAAAAAAAATAGTAGTTCAACTTCAGGTGTAGATCATCTATAAAAGCTTCACTATTTAGCACATACTGAGTTTTATCAGGTATATACAGATGTTAACTTCTCTATGTAGATCTGTAGCTTTTATCTGACAATGGCATTTCATGTCATTATTACTTATAAAAGATACATTCAAGCCGGGCGCGGTGGCACACACCTGTAATCCAAGCGACTTGGGAGGCTGTCAGGAGGATCGCGAGTTCAAAGCCAGCCTCAGCAACTTAGCAAGGCCCTTAGCAAGGCAACTCAGTGAGACCCTATCTCTAAATAAAATACAAAATAGGGCTGGGGATGTGGCTCAGTGGCCAAGTGTCCCTGAGTTCAATCCCTGGTTCAAAAAAAAAAAAGATACATTCATCCGAGTGTGGTGGCACACGCCTATAATCCCAGCACTTAGGAGGCTGAGGCAGGAGGATCACAAATTCAAAGCCAGCCTCAGCAAGGTGAAGGTGCTAAGCAACTCAGTGAGACCCTGTCTCTAAATAAAATGCAAAATAGGGCTGGGGGTGTGGCTCAGTGGCTGAGTGCCCCTGAGTTCAATCCCTGGTTCAAAAAAAAAAAAAAAAAAAAAAAAGGATACATACATATATACAGATCCCAACTAACTGTTGTGCTCTACAAGATCTAGCACATAATGGGTATTTAGTACTTAATATATACTTCTTAATTGGTAACCATATTTCTGCTTAAATGTGTTATGACCAATTTATATGCTATTTATTTTTTTAATATTTTTTAGATGTTGACAGACCTTTATTTTATTCATTTATTTATATGTGGTGCTGAGAATCAAACCCAGTGCCTCACACATGCTGGGCAAGCACTCTACCACTGAGCCATAACCCCAGCCCTATGCTATTTATTTTTAACCTCATGACTTTAAGCTTCAATTTGAATTAAAACTTATATTCCTTGTTCTCACACAGACTTGTACTCTGCCAGGTGTGATGGCACATGCCTGTAATCCCAGCGGCTTGGGAGGCTGAGGCAGGAGGATTGCAAGTTCAAGGCCAACCTCAGCAACTTAGTGAGACCCTGACTCAAAAAATAAAAAGCAGTCAGGCATGGTGGCGCACGCCTGTAATCCAAGCGACTCGGGAGGCTGAGTTAGGAGGACCATGAGTTCAAAGCCAGCCTCAGCAATTTAGCGAGGCCCTAAGCAACTCCGTGAGACCCTGTCTCTAAATAAAATACAAAATAGGGCCGGAGATGTGGCTCAGTGTCCGAGTGTCCCTGAGTTCAATCCCTGGTTCAAATAAATAAATAAATAAATAAATAATTAAAAAAAAATAAAAAGCCTGGGTGTATGGCTCAATGGTTAAGTGCCCCTGGGTTCCATCCCTGGTACCAAAAAAAAAAAAAAATTTTACTCCTTGTTCTCACACACTGTCTTACACCAAGAGTAGCAAAAAAAAAAAAAAAAAAGACTAGCAGAGGATTGAGGATTGGGGGTAAAAAATATACTCTACAAGCTTGTTGGGCTCCAGGAAAGTTAAGTCGACTATTTTAACTTCAGCTTCTTCACATTCATTTTAGAACTGACTTTTCAACTTCTGAGTGAATTGGCAAATTAATATTTCATACTGAGTGGATCTCTTGAAAAGTATAATATAAATTCAAATGGAGGGGCTGAGGGTGTAGCTCAGTGGAAGAGCGCATTCCTAGCATGTATGAGGCACTGGGTTTGATCCTTAGCACCACATTAAAAAAAAAATGGGGGGCTGGGGTTGTGACTCAGTGGTAGAGTGCTTGCCTGGCATCTGTGAGGCACTGGGTTCAATTCTCTGCACCATGTATAAATAAATGAATAAAATAAAGGTCTGTCAACATCTAAAAAAATTTTTTTAAATAATAATAATAAACAAAATAGTGGCATTCTGTCTAGCTACAACTACAAAAATTTTTTTTAAATTCAAATGGATAGTGTCAGTTACACAACATTGTGAACATACTTAATGCCACTGTATTATAGACTTAAAAATGGTTAAAATAGTAAATTTTGTTACCTATGTTTTACCACACCAAGAAGATAAATGAATTTGTTTATCAAATACCAAATAAAGGGGCTGGGGTTGTGGCTTAGTTGTAGACACTTGCCTAGTATGTGTGAGTCACAGGGTTCATTCTCAGCACCGCATATAAATAAATTAAATCAAGGTCCATCAACAACTAAAAAAAAATTTTTAAAAATACCAAATAAGAAAGCAAATTCATAAGGATACTAAGGATACTAAATGATACAATTTAAATATCTACAGTTAAACCCATCAAAATTTATTCCAGGGCTGGGGATAGCTCAGTGGTAGAGTGCTTGCCTGGCATGCTTGAAGCCCTCAGTTCAATTCCCTGAACCACAAAATAATAATAATAATAATAATAATAAGGCGTCATCTGAGAGTGATAGTGAATAAAAAGTGAACTTTAAAAAAATTTATTCCAGCCTTAAAAATCTCAACAGTTATTTTAAATTATCTTACAGTTATAATCTTTTATGAAAAATAATTTTTGTGTGTGCCCTGGGTTTTGTGTGTGCTTAGCAAATGGTCTTCCCTGAGCCAGTTCCAAGAAATAATTTAAAAGCTAGAAATCTCTGACATTGTCTTATTTATTGATGACTTTTTATAACTGTATAAATTTATATTGACTAAATCTAGATTGTTTTTAAAATTTTATCTTATAGGAAGCATCTCAGTTCTTCCTACTATATTGTACCTCACGATTGGAGTCCTCAGAGAAACTGCAGTTAAGTTACCTGGGGGCCAGTTATCTTCAACGGTTGCAGCTTCACTTCAGGCTCTGAAAGGAATATTATCTTCCCCCATGGCCCGAGCAGAAAAGAGTCACACTGCTTGGACTGACCTTCTCCGTAGTGCTTTAACAACAATTCTTGATTGTTGGAATCCAGGTAATTAAGGCTGTTTGGTAGCATTTGTTCAGTTTGGTGTAAAAAGTGAGAGGAGCAGTTTTTTGAGAATAAGCTATTAATTTGATCATGGTTGTCCTTCTCACCTAGAGAAGACAATGTTATGTGTTTAGAGGGTATGTATACATTTTAGTATCTTTAACCTTTAATGCAATTAAATGACAAGGAGCTGATATATTGGCAGTGAGAGATCTTTATTTTTTATTTAAAATGTTTATTTAAAATGTGAGTAACTGGACACAGTGATGCACACCTGTAACTCTAGCGGCTCGGGAAGCTTAGGCAGGAGGATTGCAAGTTCAAAGCCAGCCTCAGCAATTTAACCAGGCTATAAACAACATAGTGAGATCCTTAAAAAGAACTTAAAAAACTTTACATCAAAAATACAAAGAAGCCGGGCATGGTGGCGCACGCCTGTAATCCAAGTGACTTGGGAGGCTGAGGCAGGAGGATCACGAGTTCAAAGCCAGCCTCAGCAACTTAGTGAGGCCCTAAGCAACTCAGTGAGACCCTGTCTCTAAATAAAATGCAAAACAGGGCTGGGGATGTGGCTTAGTGGCCGAGTGCCCCTGGGTTCAATCCTCGGTTCAAAAAAAACCACAAAGAACCCAGTCAATAAATGGGCTAAGGAATTGGTCAGACACTTCATAGAAGAAGATATACAGGTGATCAACAAATCTATGAAAAAGTGCTCATCATCTCTAACAATTAGAGAAATGCAAATTAAAACCACCCTAGGATTTCATCTAACTCCAACTAGAATGGCTATTATCAAGAACACAACCAATAATAGGGGGAAAAGGCACACTGATACATTGCTGGTGGAGTTGCAAATTAGTGCAGCCACTCTGGAAAACAGTATGGAGATTCCTCAAAAAACTTGGAATAGACCCACCATTTGACCCAGCTATACCACTCACGGTTTATACCCAAAGGACTTAAAATCAGCATACTACAGTGATGCAGCCTCATCAATGTTCATAGCTGCTCAAGTCACAATAGCTAGATTGTGAAACCAACCTAGATGCCCTTCAATTGATGAATGGATAAAGAACTGTGGTATATGTATATACAATGCAATATTATTCAGCCATAAAGAAGAGTAAAGCCGGGTGCAGTGGCACACGCCTGTAATCCCAGCACTTGGGAGGCTGAGGCAGGAGGATCGTGAGTTCAAAGCCAGCCTCAGCAACTTAGCGGGCCCTAAGCAACTCAGTGAGACCCTGTCTCTAAATAAAATACAAAACAGGGCTGGGGATATGACTCAGTGGTGGAGTGCCCCTGAGTTCAATCTTCAGTACCAAAAAAAAAAATAAAAGAAGAATAAAATTCTGGCATTTGCTGGTAAATGAGTGGAGTTGGGAGAGTGTCATGCTAAGCGAAATAAACCAAGCTCAAAAAACCAAAGGCCAAATGTTTTCTCTGATAAGTGGATGATGATACATAATGGGGGGATGGGCAAGAGAAGAATGGAGGAACTTTTGATAGTGTAGAGGAAAATGGGATGGGAGGGGGTGGAGGAAGGAAAGATAGTAGACTGAGACAGACAGTATTACCCTATATATATGTATGATTACATGAATCATGTGAATCTACATTGTGTACAACCATAGAAATGAAAAGTTGTACCCCATTTGTGTGCAATGAATCAAAATGCAGTCTGTAAAAATAAAAATTAAAAACAAACAAACAAAAAACATAGTGATACCCTGTCTCAAAATAAAAATACAAAGGGCTGGGAATGTAGATCAGAGATTAAGCACCCCTGGACTCGGTCCCCTGTACTAAATAAATAGATAAATAAATAAAATGTAGTATGATTCATGTCTAACTAACAGAACTTTTTAGTACATGTCTTATACTGAAAAATGCATAAGGCACACGTTATACATGTAAAAGAAGATAAATCTAACCCAACACTCCAGGATTTACTAGCTAAGTGACTGGCCAAGTTACCCAGTTACCCTAAGCCATATTTTTCTCATTTATAAATCAGGATATTATATTTTATTTTGGCTTGGGGCTTTTTGTGTGTTTGTTAGATAGGGTTTCACTAAATTGCCCAGGCTGGCATTAAACTCACTATCCTCCTGCCTCAGTCTCCAGAGTAACTGGGATTACAGATGCATCCACTGGGAACCCAACAAGGATATTATGTTGCAAGAAATTATTAGCACAATAACAGTGTATAAAAAGCATCTTGCTTGTTACTTAGCATTTATTGGTAAATGATAGCCAGTATTGTTTTCCCCATCCACTAAATATTTTTGTCTTCTTATTAGTGAGTTTTGTGTGTTTTGTTTTGTCTTGTTTTTGCAGTGTGGTGATCAAATCCAGAGCTTTGTGCAGACTGGGCAAATGCTCTACGACTAATATACACCTGCAGCTCCAACTGTGTAGTTTTTATTTTCAATAGTATATGAGAGTGATTGTAAAAAGTCTTCAGAAATACATTATCCCTGCCTTCCTTGTCCTGCTTATAAATGTTAGTTTACCCAATTTGAGTTATGGAGCAAGACAAGAATCAGAATCAAAGTTGAAAGAGATTCAGAAGATGTTACAGTCACAGAAGTAAAAAAAAAAAAAAAGAGAATTTTAATAGAGAGGAAGTGTTTAGCAATATGACATGCTGTTGAGAAGTGAAGCAATTGGCAGTAGGACCCTGTTGAAGAACAAAGGAGAGCTGAGGAAGGGGGAAGACACACACTGGCTCCTCTTTTTTTTTTTTTTTTTTTTTTTTTTTTTTTTTTTTTTT
>JAJEJO010000398.1:284839-309979 GCA_020662805.1 Glaucomys volans
GGGATAGCAGGGTCAAATGGTGGATCCATTCCAAGTTTTCTAAGGAATCTCCACACTGCTTTCCAGAGTGGCTGCACCAACTTGCACTCCCACCAGCAATGAATGAGTGTACCCTTTTCCCCACAACCTCGCCAACACCTGTTGTTGCCTGTGTTCTTAATAAAAGACATTCTAATTGGGGTAAGATGGCTCCTCTTGATAGGAAAAAGAAACAGCTGAAGGGAAGGTATAGGGTCAAGGAATTTCTCTGATGAAACTCTAGCATGAATTCATACCTAATGGGGAAAAAAGAAGGTAGAGAGGGGTCTGGAATTTGAAATACTAAAGAAGAAACAGTGTCCCCCCTCCAGGCAAGAATAAAATCCACAGAGCATTTACAAAGATTAATCTCTGCTGAGGTAAGGGGAGAAAACAGGAGGTTAAGTATGGAAAGTAGGTTTTTATGTTGAAGGTTATGGAAAGCTTACTTCTTTGATCTCTCTCTCTCTCTCTCTCTCTCTCTCACACACACACACACACACACACACACACACACGTGGTTTTTGGTTGTGTTTGAGGGAATGAGACCAGGACTTAGAATTAAGACTAGCTACTGAGAGAAAATAAAAGCGCTAATAATGAGGTAAACACTTGCTGTGTAACAAATATCTCAAAATTTAGTGACTTAAAACAGCAAAACATTTATTATCTGACAGTTTCTATGGATCAGGGATTCAGGAGCAGCTTAGCCAGATGGTTCTAGTTAGGGTCTCTCATGAAGTTACTGTTAAGACCAGGCAGAGAGGATCGGTTTCCCAGATGGCAATTGGCAAAGAGGTCTCAGTTCCTTATCACCAGAGTGACTTCTCCATAGGGCTCTTGCTAAAGGAACATTACATTTATCCTAGGGAAGAGTGGAAGTAAACTAAGCATTGTGGCGCACGCCTGTAATCCCAGCAATTTGTGAGGCTGAGGCAAAAGGATTGCAAGTTCAAAGCCAGACTCAGCAACTTAGCAAGACCCTGAATCAAAAAATAAAAAGGCTGGGGATGTGGCTCAGTGGTTAAGCACCCCTAGGTTCAATCCGTGCTACCCAAAGAAGAAGAAGAAAAAAAAAAGGAGTGGGAGTAAAGAAATTTTAGAAGAAATGGAAAGAGAAACATGAAAGAACTTTATCTTACTGAGAATAAAAAGACATTTTTACTAAACTAACTATGTTGCAGTTTCAAGTTGCCATAACTAATGACTGAAATTAATTGTGCTTTGTGGATAGCAATACAGCACATGGTGTAAAATAGTTTACTTTCTGAAATCAGTCTGCCTTACTGATTGTGTAGCTTTGGGCAGGTGACTGAATTTCTGTTTCTCATCCATAAAATGAAAGAAGTAAACCAGGCATGATGGTATATTCCTGTAATCCAATCTATTCCAGAGGCTAAGGCAGGAATATCACAAGCTCTAGGCCATCCTCAAAATAAAAATAAAAGTTGGTGCTCAGTGATAGAGCACTTGCCTAGCACCCATGAGGCACTGAGTTTAATCATCAGCGCCATATAAAAAAAGTAAATAAAGTTATAAAAAATTTAAATAATAATAAAATAAAAACCAGGCACAGAGGCACACACCTAAAAACCCAGCAACTCAAGAGGCCAAGACAGGAGGACTGCAAGTTCAAAACAGCCTTAGGAACTTAGTCAGGCCCTAAGTTTCTTAATGAGACTCTGTCTCAAAATAAAAATAAAAAGGGCCGGGCGCCGTGGCACACGCCTGTAATCCCAGCACTTGGAAGGCTGAGGCAGGAGGATCGCAAGTTCAAAGCCAGCCTCAGCAATTTAGTGAGACCCTGTCTCTAAATAAAATACAAAATAGGGCTGGGGATGTGACTCAGTGGTGGAGTGCCCCTGGGTTCAATCCCCAATACCAAAATAAAAATAAAAATAAATAAAAAAATAAAAAGGGCTGGGGATGTGACTCAGTGCTTCAGTGCCTCTGGGTTCAATCCCTGATCCCAAAAATAAATAAATAAATAAATAAAAAGGACTGGGTATGTAGCTCAGTGGTAGAGCACCCCTGAGTTCAATCCCCAGAACCACCCAAAAAAGAGGAAATAAGAGTACCTGGGCTGGGGATATAGCTCAGTTGGTAGAGTGTTTGCCTCAAAAGCATAAGGCCCTGTGTTCAACCCCCAGCACCACAAAAAAAAAAGAAGAAGAAGAGTACCTACTACATGGTACTGAGAGTTTAATGCAGTTTAGTACTTAAAACAGTGCTATAAAGTTAACTTTAAATGTAACCCATGTGCCTGTTTTATCTTAAAACTACTCAGATGTCTTTAAAAATAGATCCCATTCATCCATGAAATTTTGCTTTCAATGCTAGTGTCTCTTGGAGGTGTCAACTCACATGTTATCTCCTCAAGGTTTTCTCTGACCACACAATGTCAGTTATTCTAGGTTGCTTTCTATGATTTTTTTTTGTTTGCAATGCTGGGAATGAACCCAGCACCTCAGATACTAGGCAAGCACTCTACCACTGAATTACACCCTAGCCCTCTGTGGTTTCTCTCTCTCTGTCTCTGCGTGTGTGTGTGTGTGTGTGTGTGTGTGTGTGTATGTGTGTGTGTCTCTCGCTCCCTCTCTATATATACATATTTGTAATATATACAATATGCATATATATTAGATGTTGATAGACCTTTATTTTACTCATTTATTTATATGTGGTTCTGAGAATTGAACCCAGTGCCTCACACATGTTAGGCAAACATTCTACCACTGAGCCACAACCCCAGCTCTCTTAATATATGTTATATATGCATGGACCTTGCTTATAGCTGAAAATTCTTTATTGACTTCCTAGTTTAGAGTATGTTTTCTTTGTAATTGTATTCTCAGTGCCTAAAAGAGGGCTGGCTGGAACATGATGTTTCTTTTTTATTTCTTCTGTTGATCTGCTCTCCATAATTTCATTGATATCTTCCTGTTATTTTCCTCCGTTTGAACTGGGATTATCATGGTCTTCTTCCTCTAGTTTTTTTTTTTTTTTTTTTTTGGGTGGTGCTAGGGATTGAACCCAGGGCCTTGTGCTTGTGAAGCCAGCACTCTACCAACTGAGCTATATCCCCAGCCCCCACATGATGTTTCTTAATTCTTTTATTTTTTGAATGAATGTGACCAAATTTACTATTTATTTATGTCATTTCTTCACAAGGTAACAAACAGCCCATTCCTAAACAATGGAAAATGAAGATAGATGACTTCTAATATAGAATCCCTTCAAATAATTGTGGCCTTCACAATTACTTTCAGGTTTTTCTTTACTGTTCAGAAATGATATGTGTAAACAGAATGCTAAGATTTTTTACTTTAAACTTGGACTGGGGATATATGGGGATATAGCTCAGGTGGTAGAGTGCTTGCATGCACAAGGCCCTGGGCTCTATCCCCAGCGCCACCAAAAAAAAAAAAAGCCCATATGTTTTAGGGTTGCTGTGCAGAAAAAATAATAAATAAGTCAACCATGTTGGCACATAATTATTATCAGCTACATGGGAGACTGAGGCAGAAGGGTCCCTCCAACCCAGAAGTTCAAGGCCAACCTGAGCAATACAGTGAGATTCCATCTCCACAACAGAAGAAAAATAATCATAGCCAATACGTATTGAACATTATGTGTAGCTAGCACGTGATCCTCAAAGACATTTAAATGTCTAAAGTCAAAACTAATAAATATACATATGTATTTGCTGATATCTTTACTTTTGAAGATTATAGCTTTGGTAATTCTTGGCTCTTAGAATTATTTATAACGCACATGCAAATTATTTATAATGTAGACCTACAATATTTGCCAGGGTTTTTAACTTTGTCAATCAGTATTCTCTATATTTGTTGTAGTCACAAAAAAAATTATTGCTACCAAGCTAAAGACAGCTTCACACAAGTACATACAGCACTCAGTGTGATCTGTTCTAATAGATCATTTCTTTTTAGTTGATGGAACACATCAAGAACTTGATGAAGTCAGTCTACTTACCGCTATCACAGTATTTATTTTGTCTACCAGTCCAGAAGTAACTACCATCCCATGCCTTCAGAAGAGCTGTATTGAGAAATTTAAGGCTGCTCTTGAGTTAAAAGATCCTATGGTAAGTGTCTTAATAGAGAGATGTTTGTAAGAGAAGAATGTTTAGGCTTTTATTAAATTTTCTTTGTGAATTTCTGGTTCCCAAAACAAGTATCAGACAATAGTTATTTTTAGATTTCATATTAATGCCTGTTCTTAGGGAAACAAAGCCAAATAATACTGGTCTTTATTCCTCCATCCTAAGAATAGAGGGAGAAAGTAAGAAATTTATAAAAAACAAAATTTGAAATGAGAGGATCTTAAAATTGTTGTTACTCTAGAACTTTTATTGATATAAAAATTTCATTGATATAGCATAGAACAAGGGGCTTTTGTAAGCTATTTTGTGTCTTATTATAGTGGATTTCCTTTTAAAAAGAAAGATTCCAGCATATGCCTTCAGGAGTATGATTGTGAAATAATAGCTGTTGCAGAAACAATACAACAAATTTATTCTTTTCCTTTATGGTCATTTCATTTGCTAGATTAATTTTCCTATTCCTTTATGTGCTATAAAATAAGTTTGTAGCCCATACCCAAAAAATACATTTATTCCTAAAGACATAGGAACCAAATTATCTCTCACTAAAAGATGACATATATATGTATATATCTGATGTATAGTCATTTCCTGTTGTCTTTCTGTCCCATTTGTTGTTGCTGCCTGCAGAAGCTTTGTGTAGCCATCTCCAAGTGGTGGCTCCAACATATGACGACACATACTTAGTGTGGTCAGTCATAGTTCCTTAAAACCTTCAGACTATGACATTTGTACATTCAATATATGTAACTTGTTACTGGTTTATTCTTGTTGTACATTACAGAGAGTTCAAATAGGAACTAGACAAGAGAAGAAAAAGTAACCACTCACAGTCATCCCTCTGCTCATTGTTACTGCTCATTTTAGCATCAGATTTGAACACTCTTACCAAAAGCTCGGTCCTTGGCCCCATGCCAATCCAATAATGAGGACAGGGTTTTAAGAAAAAGAAAAAAGAAGTTTTATTGTTTGCTTGCAAAGAAGGGACACAGGACACTCCTATCCCAGAGGCTATGATTCTGCCCATCATGGGGAACAGGGATTTTTTAAAGAGATGATTCAAACACTACATTCCATGTGTTCTCTCTTGGAGTTGTAAGTGATTTGTTAATTTGGGAGATAGTCATTTCTGAGATCTTCTTGTGCCATCCCCTAGTCTGAATTACTTCCTTCCTGTGGTGGGTGTGTGCTCAGTGACAGGTAACTCCGCCAGAAATGGGGAAGAAAGATAATCCTGTTTCCCCCGAAATTAGGAATGGGGAGAGATTAGGGAAGAGGGTGGGGGAACTGGGTTTGATTCTCAGCACTGCATATAAATAAATAAAATAAAGATCCATTAAGAACTAAAAAAATATTTTTTAAAAAATTGCAGTGGCAGCCGGGCGCGGTGGCACACGCCTGTAATCCCAGCAACTCGGGAGGCTGAGGCAGGAGGATTGCAAGTTCAAAGTCAGCCTCAGCAACTTAGCGAGGCCCTAAGCAACTCAGTGAGACCCTGTCTCTAAATAAAATACAAAATAGGGCTGGGGATGTGGCTCAGTGGTGGAGTGCCCCTGGGTTCAATCCCCAGTACCAAAAAAAACAAATTGCAGTGGCAGAGCAGCAAGGGCTGTGTGCAAAGCACAAAGTAGACCACTGTTACTATACTACCTTTGCACAGTTGGCAGTATTGTAGCCAAATGAGGTTTATCTAAGGTATGATTATTGCTAATTAAAAATTCCCCCCCCCAAAAAAAAAAAACTTTCCCCAAGTTTCAATACCTGTTAATACTTGGACTTCCAAAATTAAAAATAAATTTAAATACTTCTGCAACTTTAATTTCAATGAGTTTTTTAATTTTATTTTTGTGTGCATTATAATTATACATAATAGTGGAATTCGTTGAATTACAAGGAATCGTCAGGTATTTGTGTTAGGGACTTTTTAAATACTATACTATACTATAAATAGTATAAACTTACTATTTATATTTTTCTTGTCTCTTTCCTCATTAGGTACAAGTCAAGACCTATCAGCTCCTCCATTCTATTTTTCAGTATCCAAATCCAGCTGTTTCCTACCCATACATTTATTCTTTAGCATCCTCTATTGTGGAAAAACTGCAGGAAATAGATAAGAGAAAACCTGAAGATATTACTGAGCTTCAGATCTTTCAAGAAGGTATAAAGGTCTTGGAAGCATTGATTATCATTGCTGAAGAACAGCATCGTAAGTGTCAGCACTGAATTCTAATATTTCAGAATTTCTCCAAAGTCAGAATTTCGGTGTTACTCAAATTATAAAACATTGAATTAGTCACATTAAGACAGGTGTTATATTAATCCCAGGTATTAATATTTTAGTAGTGATTTGGGAGAAGAGATGAGAATTGTTTTCCTCCCTAGGAGAAAAATGTGGGAAGATCAAGTGTTTTTCTACCTTGTATGATGAACATTTAAGTTCCTGAACTTCTTTGTTTACTTTCTAGGCTCTCAGCTGGTGGCCTGCCTTCTGCCCATTCTCATTTCCTTCCTTTTGGATGAAAATGCTCTGGGATCAGCAACTTCAGTAATGAGAAATCTACATGACTTTGCTTTGCAAAATCTTATGCAGATTGGGCCTCAGTATTCATCAGTTTTTAAAAATGTAATGGCTTCTTCTCCAGCCCTGAAAGCCCGCCTTGAGGCTGCTATAAAAGGCAACCAGGAGAGTGTCAAAGTCAAGTTACCATCATCTAAACATACTAAGAACCCTGGAAATAATTCAAGCATCCAATTAAAAACTAATTTTCTCTGATGTTATTTTTTTGGAATAGTAAGCACCTTAATATGATACTTGATTATTTCCTTTTCTTTGGGGACAAAAGTGAAATTTTAGACACAAGTGCACTTGGAGGTCTAATGGATTGTTTTAACTTAAATAGCTGTGACTTTGCAAAGTGACAGCAAATTAACATTTTTTGTGGTTGTTTTTGTTTGTCTGTTTTTCCATTTCATAAGTCAGTAGAACTATTGTAATTCTTGCCAGGAAAAAAGTGCTGAAGAACTAAACAATCCACTGCTTTAAAAATGAAATGAATTTTTCTGTCAATCCATATACATGTGTTATCCTTAATTCTTGACCGATATAGATTTCACTCTAGTGTAAATTATCTGTACTTATATTGTATCCCAGTTGCTAATTGAAAATTCTGCTTTATTCAGTAATGGTGTTACACTTTATTGGATTTCTCCAGCAAGATAAATGACCAGAGAGCTATTTAGGAAATTTGTTTTAAAATCATCCAATATATAATGATACAAATTAATTACAGCCCCAAATGTGACATAAAATTTGTTATCTACAAATATCAAGACTTCACATATTTTGGGTTACTGGGTGTTGCATTCACAAAATGAAAGTTTTACTTATTTTAATAGAATAGGGCCTCTCCGCTGCACTATTTCTCATATGGATTTTCTGTGACCTCTGTTCCTAACAATTTTTTTCATTTTCATTTTTGGCAAACATTTATATTGATGATTTTAATAAAGACTCATATCTATATCATATTTATGAGATCAATTATGGGTTTATATAAATGCCAAATTTAGTATAACAAATTTAGATCATCAGTGAATACAATTATGGTTTTTAATATGAAACATATTTTAATACATAAAATAAACTAATGATAAAGTATTGGTTGAAACATATTTTTTAACTGTTCATGATCATTGACTCTCCTTCCACTTCACTGTTATTATATGTGTGAATCAAACACTATGTCCAAATAAAGTATTGCCCTCTTAAAAATTACAATCTGAAGTGATAGAGGCATGTTCAGAATTGAGAAACACTGATTCAAGAAAGCAATGTGATGTACTCTATTTTATTACGTTTGTATATAAATACTCTTGTAAATTGTTCAGAATGGAAAACATTTGACAAATTCTAACACTACAATCAATTTTTCTAAACTACATAAATAAAGCTACTTTTCTTTATCCTTCTTGTATTTTAAATTATTTTACTCAGAAAAGATAACTAGTTAATCGTACAGATTCCAGAAAAAAATTAGTACTACTGTTGCCGAAAGCTCAGTCCTTGTCCCTGATGCCAATCCAATAATGAGGACATGGTTTTGAGAAAAAGGAAAAAGAAGGTTTATTGCTTTGCTAGCAAAGGAGGAACACAGGGCACTCCTGTCCCAAAGGCTGTGATTCTGCCCATCAAGAGGAACAGGGGACTTTGGTGACTCAAAGGCTACATTCCACGTATTCTGTCTGGAGTTGGAGTTCACTTGTTATTTGGGAAACAGTCATTTCTGAGATCTTATGGTACCATCCCCAAAGTCTGGATTACTTGATTCCTGTGGGTGGGTGTGTGCTACTCAGGGACAGAAAACTGCCTGGGATGGGGAAGAAAAGTAATCCTGTTTCCTCTGAGATTAGGGGATGGGGAGAGATTACGGAGGAGCAAGGAGAGAGGAAGAGAAAGAAACATGCCCATTTAAAAAGTTGCAGTGACAGAGCAGCAAGGGCTATATTCAAAGGATAAAGTGAACCACTGTTACAAAATAATTCATTAATTTGACTATTGGTTGTTTTATTGTTTTGTCTATTTCAGTTGTTTAATTTTTTTTTTTTTTTTTTTTTTTTTGGTGGGGCGGAGGGGTGTACAGAGATTGAACTCAGGGGAACTCTACCACCAAGCCACATCCCAGCCCTATTTTGTATTTTATTTAGAGACAGGGTCTCAATGAGTTGCTTTAGCTAGCACCTTGCCTTTGCTGAGGCTGGCTTTGAATTTACAATCCTCCTGCCTCAGCCTCCTGAGCTGCTGGGATCACAGGCATGCGCCACCACACCCAGCTAATATTTTTAACATTAAGATCATTTAGTGGCATAATGTCCTGAAATGCTAAATGAATGGATGTCAATAATTATGAAAAATATCCAATGTCATAGCATTAGGAGCTAACATTTGCAGTGTTAGGTTCGATCCCTGACACTGCTAAAGTAAATAAATAAAAATGTTGGTTAGCACCTTGAATGAAACAATCAAAGTGATATATTTGTCTTGAGCTCCCCACCCCAAGGGAAGAAACGGGCAAAGCTACTAATTGAGTCATTCTTTTTTTTTTTTTTTTTTGGAACCAGGGATTGAACTCAGGGACACTTGGCCACTGAGCCACATCCCCAGCCCTATTTTGTATTTTATTTAGAGGCAGGGTCTCACTCAGTTGCTTAGGGCCTTGCTAAGTTGCTGAGGCTGGCTTTGAACTCGCAATCCTCCTGACTCAGCCTCCCAAGTCGCTTGGATTATAGGTGTGCGCCACCACGCCTGGCCGAGTCATTCTTTTTAATTCATTCTTTCTTAAAAGTTTACCATGGCAAAACTTAACACTACATATAATAGATTTTTGTTAAGCTAAATTTTACTGCTATAAAGTAAACCACCATCAACTCAAAGTCTTATACTTCCCAAAAAGATTCTCCAGTGCCATCAGGAGAGAGTCAGCCCCACCCGAATCCCTCCCATGCTCTATAAAAGTTGGCAGCAGAAGAACTACCACTCGATTGCCTGGCACCCCTCTTTTAGGAGTAAGGGCAATCGTCACTGGCCAGCTAAAATAAAGGCTTCTTTTGACTTTACGTGTTGGGCTTGGATGATTTTATTTTCTTTGGGTACAACAAAAGGAAACATTAATGCCATTAAAATGATATATAAGTGCTCTAAATCAGCTACAGAGCTTAACCCAAGAAAACGGGCTCCAAGGTGAACTTCATGGAAAGAGTATCATGATAGAGACTGAGAATAGCACTTGCTTGATGGAATAGATGGATAATAACCCAGGAACCTTTTGTAATAATTTTGAAGGGAAGAATCCCCTTTATCCTTTTAATATAATAGATTTGCACTATGAGGAAAGAAATTTAACTTTCAAACTAATAAACTGATATAAAACTGACATTATGTGAATTAACTGTAGACTCAACATGAACTTAAAGTGTTGAATCATTTCTGACAGTTTAAACATGCATTACCTTGCACTGGCCACAGTCCTAAAGTTTCAACCCTTTATCTTCCCAGAGCTCATTAATATTTGTACTGTAAAGTAAGGGTAATTACATACAGTACATCTCCATCGATTGAATATACTTTCCCTTTTACAAACAAGCTTGCTACCCTTGTAAGACCTCGATTTATCAAGAGACATTTATCTCCATGTGCACTAGAAATACAGTAATCCAACTGCTAGCTGAATGGCACTGGTCAGCCAGGTAATGAATTGTGCCCATGTTGACTTCTCAACTTTTTACCAATCTATTTAGCTGATGTCTGGGCTTTCTAACTTGGAGGAAATGGGATATTTTGTTTTGAGATTATAGAGCTGAACTATTCCAACACAGACCAAGTACAATCCCATGTTTTGCAAATTCAAAGACAGTAGGTTCTTTTTATTGCATTTTTCTTGTTTGGCATTCCTGTACCATTTCATTGAGGGATTAGAAGATGATTCCACAAGGTTACTTGTGGAAAATTTCTACTGATAGTCATTCTTTGTTTATATCCTTATATCACTCTTCAACTAGGCAGTGTATTACCTTAAAAATAAGCTTATTTTTTTAAAGAAAGGATTCTATTTTGAGAATCTTATATATTTTTAAAAATATTTTTTAGTTGTTGATGGACCTTTATTTATTTATATGCGGGGCTGAGAATTGAACCCAGTGCCTCACACAAGCTAGGCAAGTACTCTACCACTGAGCAGCAGCAACCCCAGCCCCAAGAATCCTATATATATATATATATATATATATATATATATATATATATATATATATATAAATTTTTTTTTTTTTTTTTTTTTTGAACTGGGGATTGAACTCAGCGGCACTCGGCCACTGAACCACATCCCCAACCCTATTTTGTATTTTATTTAGAGACAGGGCCTCGCTAAGTTGCTGAGCCTGGCTTTGAACTCATGATCCTCCTGACTCAGCCTCCCAAGTTGCTTGGATTACAGGCCTGCGCCACCACTCCCAGCTAAGAATCCTATATTTTTAAGAAAATAAGAGATAATTACTACCAATCAAAAATTGATATTGAGCTGGGAATACTGGCACAAGTTTATAATCCCAGTGGCTTGGGAGGCTGAGGTAGGAGAATCATGAGTTCAAAGCCAGCCTCAGCAACTCAGTACAACCCTAAGCAACAATTTAGTAAGACTTGGTCTCAAAAAAGGGATGGGGATGTTCAATTCCTGGTACCAAAACAAAACCCACAACAACAGTATTGAACAAGGCATGGTGGCACATACCTGTAATCCTAGCTACTGGAGAGGCTGAGGCAGGAGGATCCCAAGTTCAAGGCCAGCCTCAGCAATTTAGCAAGACTCTGTCTCAAACAAGTTGGGCAAGCACAGTGCCGCAAGCACATAATCCCGGAGGCTGAGGGAGGAGAATCATGAGTTCAAAGTCAGCCTCAGCAAAAGTGAGGCCCTTAGCAACTCATGAGACCCTGTCTCTAAATAAAACACAAAATAAGTCTGAGAACTTGGCTCAATGGTTGAATGTTCCTGGATACAATGCCCAGTATAAAAAAAAAAAAAAAAGAAAGAAAGAAAGAAATTAAAAAAAGGACTGGGGATGTGACTCAATGGTAAAGCATCCCTGGGTTCAATCCCTAGTACCGAGGTTGGGGGAAAAAAACAGGAAAGAAAAAAAAAGATATTGACAGTTTTGCTTAAGACTGAAATTTTAATCTTTTTTTCTGAAAAAATATCTACAGGCAAAAAATCTTTATAAGCAGAAATTTTAAATAGTGAGACACATACAAACACGTATACACTTGCCAGAAATAGCAGACTACTTTATAAACTATTCCCCCCAAAATAAAACAATATATATATATATATATTTTTTAGAACCGGGGATTGAACTCAGGGACACTAGGCCACTGAGCCACATCCCCAGTCCTATTTTGTGTTTTATTTAGGGTCTCACTGAGTTGCTTAGGGCCTCACTAAGTTGCTGAGGCTGGCATTGAACTCGCCATCCTCCTGCCTCAGCCTCCCGAGTCGCTGGGATTACAGGAGTGTGCCACCGTGCCCGGCAAACAATATATTTTTTAAAAGCAGTTTAAAGCATGCCAGGGACCCTGCAGGAACAGTTTTCTGGTTGTTTATTTGTTTGTATTTTTTTTTTAAATAATGGCTTTCTCTGAATCATATTTTTAAAAGTTTTTTTAGTTTTCAATGGACTTTTTTTTAATTTTTAAATTTTTTTTTTAACTTTATTTTTATGTGTGCTGTGGATCAAACCCAGTGCCTCACACAAGCTGGGCAAGCAGCTTTCACTGCACCACAACCCCAGTCCTCTTTATTTATTCATTTACATGCGGTGCTGAGGATAGAAACCAGTGCCTTGCACCTGCTACTCAATCTCTACACTGAGCCCCAGCCAACAGCCCAGGAGCAGTTTTGTAAGTGCAGTTGTTGGAGAAGTACAAGAGCCTAAGGGGGAAACGGGCACAGCCCACACTGAGGCTCTCAGGTGAACAACCAGCCCTGTGAACCCCCATACTTCTCTGTCAAGTACTTGTTTCTGATCTTGATTAAGGAAGTTTGGGCCTGCTTTTATAATCTCATCTGAGAGCAGTGGAGTGCTCACCATTCCCTGAATTGCCAGGGCCACTGCCCTTCCCACATCCTTTCTGCCCTAGTGGTGTTAAGTACTAGCTAGTCATACATCATCTAGGTCTTTGTTTAAACACAAAAGCTACTTAAAAATAGGTTTTCTAAATTATAGAATTGCTTTTATTTCTGTGGTCAACAGACTCATTGTGAGTCAACATCAAATGAGAAGTGGTTAGAAGTGTACTTCCTAGTCACCAGTCAGCTGTTGTTTGCTAAGGTTTTCATTGCAGATGCTTTTCTTTCCAATCACAATGTGACCACTCTGATTTCTCACCATTGTACAAAAAAATTTTTTTTGTAGAACCAAGAATGGGCATGACTGCAATTCCAGCAACTCAGGAGGCTGAGGCAGGAGGATCACAAGCCAAGGCCAGCCTCAGCAATTTAGCAAGACCCTCAGCAACTTAGTGAGGACCTGTCTCAAAATAAAAAATAAAAAGGACTGGGGATGTGGCTCAATGGTTAAGCGCCCCTGGGTGCAATCCCTAGTACCAAAAAAAAAAAAAAAGTTTCTGTGAGATGAAAATGATTCCTTAGGTATTTGATTTATATTGATTAGTATTGGAGCTTCCAAAATCACCCTAGAACCTGTCACTTAGAACACCATTTAGAACAGTTCATTCTATTTTTATTTTATTCATTATTTATTTAATTTACTTTGGTGCTGGGAATTAAACCTGTTGCCTAAAGCTCAGTCCTTGTCCCTGATGCCAATCCAATAATGAGGACATGGTTTTGAGAAAAAGGAAAAAGAAGTTCTATTGCTTTGCTAGCAAAGGAGAAACACAGGGGACTCCTGTCCCAAAGGCTGTGATTCTGCCCATCAAGAGGAACAGGGGACTTTTAAAGAGGTGGCTCAAAGGCTCCATTCCACGTATTCTGTCTGGAGTTGGAGTTCACTTGCTAATTTTGGAGACAGTCATTTCTGAGATCCTCTGGTACCATCCCCCAAATCTGGATTACTTCATTCCTGTAGTGGGTGTGTGCTCAGGGACAGATAACTCTGCCTGGGATGGGGAAGAAAGTTAATCACATTTCCTCTGAGATTAGGGGATGGGGAGAGATTACAGAGGAGCAGGGAGAGAGTAAGAGAAAGAAACATGTCCTTTTAAAAAATAAGTTGCAGTGGCAGAGCAGTAAGGGCTATATTCAAAGTATAAAGTGGACCACTGGGGTACTTAACCACTGAACTCAGGGACACTCGGCCACTGAACCACATCCCCAGCCCTTTTTTGTATTTAATTTAGAGACAAGGTCTCTGAGTTGCTTAGGACCTCGCTAAATTGCTGATGGTGGCTTTGAACTCAAGATCCTCCTGCCTCAGCTTCTTCAGTCACTGGGATTACAGGTGTTCATTCTATTTTAAAAGACTGAAGTTTCTATTGTTCTTCCCTGATGATCTGTCCAGTATATCTCACCGAGTGAATTTCATACTCTTATTTGAAGGTAGAGGGTACCAGGGATTGAACCCAGGGGCACTTAACTACTGAGCCACATCCCTCGCTCTTCCCCGCTCTTCAGCTCTTTATTTTTTATTTTGACACAGGGTTTCACTAAGTTGCTGAGAGTCTTGTTTAATTTCTGAGGCTGACCTTGAATTTGCAATCCTCCTGCTTCAGCCTCCTAAGTCACTGAGATTACAAGGGTGTGCCACTGTGCCCCTCCATACACTTCTTCAATCACTTAAAGTGCCTATATTGGTTTTCTAAAATACTTAAAACACTTCGGTGCCATTAAACAATATTTTATTTTCCCAGCGTTCTGGAGACCAGAAGTCTGAAAGGGCCATACTCCCTCCAAAGGCTTGAGGGAAGAATCCTTTCTTGCCACATCCAGTTTCTAGTGTCCTTAGTGTTTCTTGGCTTGTGGCTACATAATCAATCTCTGCCTCCACATAGCCTTCCTCATCTGTCTCTCTTCCATGTGACTTAACCCTGCCTGTTACTGGAGATTGAACCTAGGGGTGCTCTATTACTCAGCTGCATCCCCAGCCCTTCTTAAATTTTGAGACAGGGTCTCACTAATTTGCCCAGGCTGGCCTCAAATTTAGGATACACCTGCCTCAGCCTCCTGAGTAGCTGGGATTACAGCCTGCTGCACCACACCTGGCTTCTTTATGACTCCTGTAAGGACATTACACTGGATTTAGGGTCCACTTAAATAATTCAGGATGATCTCATCTCAAGATCCTTAATTAAGTTACAACTGCAATGGCCTTTTCTCAAAATAAAATCACATTAACAGGTCCTCAGACTTGGATATATCTTTTGGGGGACCATCATCCCCAAATCCCCAAAACTAGAATGCTCTAAAATCCAAGCTCAGCATTGCCAAGAATATAGCAATATTTCTTATTTGTTACCTACATCATTTAGGTTCATTTACTCAAGCATATTTCAACAGAGCTGTTTCAAAACTTACAGAGGAAAACAGATGTAAACCTTTATGATTTTGGGTGTGACCAAAAAAAAAAAAAAGTAGATGAATTGTGGAGTACCAGAAGGTGGTGGAGAGGAACTAGGCAGCATCCCCCAACTCTCACAGCACAGAAAGGAAGCAGCGAAAAGAACAGCTGGCCAGGAGAGGAACCTGCATGAAATGGGTATGGCACAATTTAGGTGATCATTCACTGTGTGCTTCTAATTCTGTGATCTTGAAGGTATAAATTAACACACATCAAAAAATGGTGATAATATTTATCAAATGTTCTCCTTTGGGAGGATACCAGGTATTGAACCCAGAGATGCTTAACCACTGAGCCCCAGTCCTTTCTTTTTGAGGCAGGATCTTAATAAGTTGCTTAGGGGCCTGATAAATTGCTGAGGCTGGATTTGAACTCTCGATCCTCTTGCCCAGCCTCCTGAGCTGCTGGGATTACAGGCCTGCGCTACCATGCCTGGCTAATATTTATAAAGTTTTAGAAAAAGAAAAAGAAAAGGCAATTACCCCTGGGTTTGAACCCCAGTACCATGCCAAAAAGAAAAAAGAAAACCACAAGTATTGGAGAGGATGTGGAGAAATCAGAACATTTGTACATTGTTGGTGAGAATTTAATTGTGCTGCTTTTGGGAAAGAGTTTTTCAAAAAATTAAAAGTTAAACATACTTATTACATGATTCAGCAATTCTACACGTAGGAATGAAAGAAAAGCATTCACAAAAACTTATACATGCATATTTACAGTAGCATTATTCATAATAGCCAAGATGTAGAAACAATCTAAATGTCTATTGACTAAGGAATATATAAACAAAAAGTGCTGGGTGTGGTGGTGCACACCTGGAATCACAGTGGAGGCTGAGGTAGGATTACAAGTTCAAGACCAGCTCCAGCAACTTAGGGAGATACTGTCTCAGAAAATTTTAGAAAGGGCTTGGTATGTAGCTTAGTGGTAGCATTTGTTTGATATATATGAGGCCCTGAGTTTGAGCCCCAGCACCAAGAAAAAAAAAAAAAAGGCTTCTTATTATATGATTCAACTTATATTAAATGTTCATTTACATGAAAAATCTATGAATAAGCTAATCCATACAGACAGAAAATAGATTTGCTAAGGGTTAGAAGGGAGTAAAAGGGAGTAACTGCTAATAAATATAAGGTTTCCTTTTGGAATGAAGAAAATATACTGGATTAAATGGTGCTGATTGCACAATTTTATGCATATAACAAAAGCTACTAAATAATACACTTTTTTTTTAACAGAGATCTTTTATTGAATCATTAAAGTATCACAAGTTGGTCTTATAATCCAAGATCTTGTTTGTATAGTTGAACAATTAGTTTGTTTTGTTTTTTCTTTTTTTCAATGCTGGGCATGGAACACCAGGGCCTCAAGCATGCTAGGTCAAGCACTCTACCACTGAGCTGCATCCCCAGAGCTGACTTAGATCCTATTCAGCAACCTTTTTCAGAGACAGATAGATACTATCCCAAATTTTTCTGATATCCTTGTTATTAACTGTTATGGCTTGCTGAATCAAAGCAGCTGAATTCAAAACGAGTTCAATGTCATTTCTTTCAAGGACTAGCTCACCTTACTGAACTTGAGATCCTGAATGAGCAACACCTGGCCTCATCCAAACCTTGCAGATATATTTTCACCCATGGAATTTCAGAATTCAACAAGAGGTCCAGTATCCTGAATAACGACCTCAGTGGGGGAAGTGAGCACTCACAGACTTTGTGAAACACCCTTGACCTTGTTCTGTGACTACAAGCAGTGTGAATGGTAGCCAGTTCCTTTCTATTTCCCCAGCCCTGATCAATCTTGAGCCTCTCCTTTTTCCTGTCAAGGAAACTAAGTTCCACAATAATGTGACTGAAGTCCCTCAAGTTTCCTCTGGAGCCCTTCACAATAACTGTCCCTTCAGGGTGGTGTTGACATTTTCTGGAATGCTGACAGTCTACTTGCTGAGAATTGTCTTCATTCTTGCAATAGAAGCAGGAAAGGTGAATGGTATGCTTCTTTTTTTTTTTAATGGTACACTTTAAAAGTGTGTAAAATTTACAGTGTGTAAATTTGTTTGGGGTTGAAATGTATCTCCCAAAGAGCCCCCAGAACCTCAGAATGTGATCTTATTTGAAATAGTGTTAGGTAGGAGTTTAAGAAGATCAATATGGTAGAGACAGGATACAAGAAATATGCTGTTGGAGGACAAGACAGGGAGATGAGTCATCATGCCCTTGTTTACAATAAGTCCCATTACTATGACAACTCCTGCCACTAAGGACTTACCGCCCATAATAACTTCTGTTACAGTTCCAGTATTCTAAAATAACCAATGGGAGCAAATGAGGTAAGGTCTTCAGTCAGTCTGTAGAGGGAAGAGAATATCTCACAGCTCAGCATATAAGACAAGAACTTCCAGACATTGGGCCTTGAGCCTATCTCGCCTGGCCCACTCCACCCTACCTCACATAGTGCTACTTTCCACCTCCACCTTCAATAAATCTGTACTTTAAGCAGGGCACAATGGTGCCTGCCTGTAATTCCAGCAGCTCTGGAGGCTGAGGCAGGAGGATCTTGAGTTCAAAGCCAGTCTCAGCAATTTAGTGAGGCCCTAAGCAACAAAGGGCTGGGGATGTGGCTCAATGGTTAAGAGCCTTTGGGTTTAATCCCTGGAACCAAAAAAAAAAAAAAAAAAAAAAAAAAATCTGAACTTTATCTGTTATTTCTGCATGTCTTGCTCAATTCTTTGTTCAGGACACCAAGGAGGACCTGGACCCCAACTGGACACCCCAGTGATAACAATAGGGTCATTATAGATATAGGTAGTTGAGATGACATCATATTGAAGGACAGTGGGCCCTTAATGCAATCTGACTCAGGTTTTTGTAAGAGGAAAAGTCCCTCAGAAGACACAAAGACAGACACAGGGAAGGTGGCTTTGTGAAGATGGATCTGAGATTGGTGTTATGCTGTCACAAACCAAGAATACCTGGTACCAGCAGAAGCTGGAGGAAGCCAGGCAGATCCTCTTCTAGAGGCTTTGGAGGAAAGGTTGCACCTTCATTTTGGACTTCCAGCCTTCAGCCCTGTGTGATAATACATTTCTGTTGTTTAAAGTCAGTTGATTTGTGGTCATTTGTTCTGGCAGCCAATAGACAATCACACAGATTTATATTCAATTTTTTAAAAAGTAATCAGTTACAAAGAAATTAAGAGATCAGGTTATACTGAGCACATAGCTGCTCAAAAAATAAACTGAAGTAGGTACATGTGCTGGAAGGAAAGCTCCTGACAACAGTGGTTTGCTTGTGTAGGTCACTTTTACTGTGCTAGATTATGAATCTTCACTGCCAAAAATTAGTTTTATTAGAAGACTGATATCCTGTCTTTTTAGTTGTCTTGCTTAATAAAGCTATTTCAAATCCTAAAATACAAGAGATTCAGTGTTGTTTTTCTCCTCTGTTTATTGCCTATTGACCGTGGTATGACAGTATATCCAACCATGTGATCTTAGGGAGGCCATCTTACTAATGGAGTTTCACTCTCCTCATCTACAAAATGCTTTTCCCAATTTTTTTTTTTTTCAGTACTAGGGATTGAACCCACAAGCACTCTACCACTGAGTTACATCTCCGGCCATTTTATTTATTATTTATTTATTTATTTATTTATTTATGTACTGGGAATTGAACCCAGGGGCACTCCACCACTGAGCCACATCCCCAGCCCTATTTTATATTTTATTTAGAGACAGGGTCTCACTGAGTTGCTAAGGGCCTCGCTAAGTTGCTGAGGCTGGTTTTGAACTCACGATCCTCCTGACTCAGCCTCCCAAGTCGCTTGGATTACAGGCATGCGCCACCACACCCGGCTCCCAGCCCTACTTTGTATTTAGAGTATTTAGGGTCTCTCTGGGTTGCTTAGGGCCTCTCAAATTTGCTGAGACTGGCTTTGAACTCTAGATCCTCTTGCCTCAGCCTCCTGAGCTGCTGGGATTACAGGTGTGTACCACTTCGTCTGGCTATAATAAAGTTATTTAAGACATACATTGTTTACTTCTGGAGAGGGACAGTCTACTGTCCTTGTTATAAAATCCAGATTCAGAGCTCACCCTGAACTAGTAAATCAGAACATCAAGAGAAGCAGGGTGAAACGCTCAGTTTAATAAGGTTCTCATAGGACTTAGTATCTCAAAGACAGGAAACTCTTCCCTGTTGATAACTGTGTAATTGTAGTGTGCCTGGGAAACATTAGAATGCTCTTACTAGAGGTGTAGCTCAGTGGTAGAGCACTTGCCTTGCATGTTCTAGGCCCTTTGTTCCATCCCCATAACCCAACCCACAACAACAACAACAAAGTACCAGTAAATAAAAAAATAAGTGCAGCCAGGCGCGGTGGCGCACGCCTGTAATCCCAGCACTTGGGAGGCTGAGGCAGGAGGATCGCGAGTTCAAAGCCAGCCTCAGCAACTACATAATCGAACAAATGGTGGAAGGCAGGTACAGTGGCACACACTTATAATTCCAGCAGCTCAGGAGGCTGAAACAGGAGATCACAAGTTCAATGCCAGCCTTAGCCATTTAGCAAGGCCCTAAGCAACTTAGCAAGACCCTGTCCCAAAATTAAAAAATAAAAAGAACTGGGGGACTGGCACTGTAGCTCAGTGGAAGAGCGCTTGCCTGGTACATGTGAGGCACTGGGTTTGATCTTCAGCACCACATAAAAATAAATAAATAAAATAAAGGTATTGTGTCCATGAACAACTAAAAAAAAAATTTACAAAGAAAAGAAGAAAGAAAGCCGGGCGTGGTGGTGCACGCCTGTAATCCAAGTGACTTGGGAGGCTGAGTCAGGAGGATCGCAAGTTCAAAGCCAGCCTCAGCAACTCAGCGAGGCACTAAGCAACTCAGTGAGACCCTGTCTCTAAACAAAATAGGACTGGGGACGTGGTTCAGTGGCCGAGTGTCCCTGAGTTCAATCCCTGGTTCAAAAAAAAAAGAAAGAAAAGAAAAGAAGAAAAAAAGAACAAACTGGGGATGTAGCTCAGTGGTGAAACACCTTGGTTCAATCCCCAGTACCAAAATAAATAAAAAAAAACTAAAAGGTTGAAAGTAGACAAATTTCCTATGCTTAATTCTAAATAATTTATGTAAATATTCTGCCTCCAAGGAGGTCAAACTTTCCATTCCTTAAGCATAGGTTGTACTTAGCAGTTTCTTTCCAAAGAGTACATGTGAAAATGGGAGGAAAAAATAATACCGTGGGGAAATGACAAATACCACCTCAGTTCCAATAACTGTCACAACCAAGAGCGACCTAAGGAGACATGATGACTACATGCAATGTGGCATCCCAAATGGAATCCTGGAATAGAAAAGGAACATGAGGTAAAAACTAAGGAAATGTGAACACAGTATATGCTTTAGTTAACAATAAAGTTATCACTATTTGTTCAATAGTTGTGGCAAATATACCATATTAATATAAAATGTTAATAATAGGGGAAACAGGGCATGGGTATATGAAAATAAACTATCATCACAACTTTCTGATAAACATAAAATTATTCTAAATTTAAGTTTTTTTTGGAACTGGGGATTGAACTTAGGGACACTTGGGGATTGAACTCAGGGACACTCAGCCACTGAGTCACATCCCCAGCCCTATTTTGTATTTTATTTAGAGACAGGGTCTCACTGAGTTGTTTAGGGCCTCGTTAAGTTGCTGAGGCTGGTTTTGAACTTGCGATCCTCCTGCCTCAGCCTCCCGAGTTGCTGGGATTACAGGCGTGTGCCATCGTGCCCGGCTTAAATTTAAGTTTATTTTTAAAAGACATTCTGACAAGAAGAAGGAGTAAACCCAAATTTTCACCATGTCGGCTTAGGATCTGACTTCCTTAACAAGACCCCTAAAGTACAAGAAGTTAAATCAAGAATCAATAAATGTGATGGACTCAAATTAAAAAGCTTCTTCTCAACAAATCAACAGATGAATGGATAACGAATCTGTGGTATATATACACAATGGGATATTATTCAGCCATAAAGAAGAATAGTATTATGGCATTTGCAGATAAATGGATGGAAATGGAGACTATCATGCTAAGTGAAATAAGCCAAGCCCCAAAAACGAAAGGCTGAATGTTTTCCCTGATGAGTGGATGATGATATATAATGGGGGTGGGGGGGTTAGAAAAGAATGGAGGAACTTTAGATTACATAGAGGCAAATGAGGGGGGATGTGAAAAATGGTAAAATGAGACAGACATCATTACCTTATGTACATGTATGATTACACGAACGGTATGAAGCTACATCATGCACAACCATAGAAATGAAGAGATGTATCCCCTTTGTGTACAATGAATCAAAATGCAGTCTGTAAAAATAAAATAATAAAAGAGAATAAAATACCCCATAAATATCCAAAAATAAATAAATAAAGAAAGAAACAATAACGTGGAGAGCCTACAGATTGGGAGAAAATTTTTATCACATGTACCTCAGATAAAGCATTAATCTCTAAGATATATAAAGAACTCAAAAAAACTTAAAAAAAAACACACAAAAAAAATAAATAACCCAATCAATAAATGGGCCAAGGAACTGAGCAGACACTTCACAGAAGAAGAAATACAATTGATCAATGAATATATGAAAAAAATCTTCAACATCTCTAGCAATTAGAGAAATGCAAATCAAAACTACTCTAACATTTCATCTCACTCCAATCAGAATGGCAATTATCAAGAATATAAGCAACAATAAATGTTGGTGAGGATGTGGGGAAAAAGCACACTCATACATTGCTGGTGGGAATGCAAATTGGTGCAACCATTTGACCCAGTTATCCCACTCCTCAGTTTATACCCAAAGGATGTAAAATCAATATAATACAGTGACGTAGCCACATCAATGTTTACAACAGCTCAATTCACAATAGCTAGATTGTGGAACCAACCTAGATGCCCTTCAACAGATGAATGGATAAAGAAAATGTGGTGGGCCGGCCCTCCTGGACCTTCGGGGCGGTGGAATGTCTGCGGCCGGGTTCCGGGTGTAGAGCCGAGGTCGCTCGCTGGCGGGGTCCGGAGGCCAGGCTGCTGGTGGGTGGGTCGATTCCGGAGCCTCCCGATTGCTGAGCGCGGCCGGGCGAGGCATTGTCCCGGGAGCCCCGAGATCTGCCTTCTGGAGACAGCACCTATCTTGGTGGGGGAAGAGCCCCAAAAGAGGACATGGCTCCTGAGCAAAGGGAATCAAGGTATCAGTAACATTTGAGGATGTGGCTGTGCTCTTTTCTCGGGATGAGTGGAGAAAGCTGGATCCTTCTCAGAGAAACTTGTACCGGGAGGTGATGCTGGAGAACTATAGTAACCTGGCCTCACTGGGACCCCTGTTTAGCAAACCAAAGGTGATCTCCCTGTTGCAGCAAGGAGAAGATCCCTGGAAGGTAGAGAAAGAAAGTCGTGGAGACTCCTCTCTCGGATATAAGAACAGTCTTCAAACCACAAAGTCAACTCAAACTAAAGACTACGTATTTCAGGGGCTGATGAGGAAAAGACTAAAAAGAGATGAACCCTGGGATGTCATATCAGAAAAGCCCTGTATATCTGAAAATAGGTTAAAAAGGCAGCAAGACAAAAATGAAAATTTAAAAATATCTTCAGTTACCCATAAGAAAATCCTTACTATAGAGAGAAGCCATAAAAATTTTGAATTTGGCCAAAACTTCAGCCTGAAGTCAGTCATGTTTAAGAAACAAAGGATTGCTAAAGAAAGAACACCCTTAAAGTATGAAATACAAAGAAATAGCTTCAAGCAGAATGCAAATTTACTTAACCAACCAAAAATCAAGACAGCAGAGAAACGCTACAAATGTAATACATGTGAAAAAGCTTTCATTCACAATTCATCCCTTCGTAAACATCTGAAAAATCACACTGGAGAGAAGTTATTTAAATGTAAAGAATGTTTGAAAGCTTTCAGCCAAAGTTCTGGTCTTATTCAACATCAAAGAACTCATACTGGAGAGAAACCCTACATATGTAAAGAATGTGGGAAAGCCTTCAGCCATAGCGCATCCCTTTGTAAGCACCTATGAACTCATACTGTGGAGAAATCCTATAAATGTAAAGAATGTGGTAAATCCTTTAGCAGAAGATCTGGCCTTTTTATGCATCAAAAAATTCATGCTCGAGAAAATCCCAATAGATATAATCCAGGTAGGAAGCCATCCACATCTATCCCAGGGTGTCAGAGAATTCATTCCAGAAAGAAGTCCTATTTGTGTAGTGAATGTGGCAACACCTTTAAGTCTAGTTCATCTCTTCGTTATCATCAGAGAATTCACACCGGAGAGAAACCTTTCAAATGCAGTGAATGTGGAAGAGCCTTCAGTCAGAGTGCATCACTTATTCAACATGAACGAATTCACACTGGAGAAAAGCCCTATAGATGTAATCAGTGTGGAAAAGGCTTCACTTCTATTTCACGACTTAATAGACATCAAATAATTCATACTGGAGAGAAATTATATAATTGTAATGAATGTGGCAAGGCCTTAAGTTCTCATTCAACACTTATCATTCATGAGAGAATTCACACCGGACAGAAACCATGTAAATGTAAAGTGTGTGGGAAAGCCTTCAGGCAGAGTTCAGCTCTCATTCAGCATCAGAGAATGCATACAGGAGAAAGACCCTACAAATGCAATGAGTGTGGGAAAACATTCAGGTGTAACTCATCCCTTAGTAATCATCAGAGAATCCATACTGGAGAGAAACCCTATCAGTGTGGGGAATGTGGGATGTCATTTGGCCAAAGTGCAGCTCTTATTCAACATCAAAGGATTCATACAGGAGAGAAACCCTTTAAATGTAATACATGTGGGAAAACTTTTAGACAAAGCTCTTCACTTATTGCACATCAAAGAATTCATACTGGAGAGAAACCTTACGAGTGTAATGCCTGTGGGAAACTCTTTAGCCAGAGGTCATCCCTTACAAATCATTATAAAATTCACATCGAAGAGGACTCCTTGAAAGCAGATTTGCATGTGTAAAAGCCTTAAACCAAAGTTTATCAGAGAATATGTACTTGAGATTGATTTATTGAACATCAGGAATATGAAGAAACTATTTTAGTAGAGTCTCAGATATTAAATTCCAAGGGTTAAACCTTGACTATGAAATAATTAAGAGGAAATTTCTTATACCTGTCATTCACTTTTTTTTTTTTTTAGCCATACTGGGGATTGAACCCAGGGGTGCTCTACTACTGAGCTATCTCCAGCCCTTTTTATTTTTAATTTTGAGACAGGGTCTTACTACGTTGCCCAGTTTGGCCTTGAACTTTGCAGTCCTCCTGCCTCAACCTCCCAAGTCACAGATTACACATGTATACCACTCAGCCTATCTTGTCATTTACTCCTTAAAATGTCCTGCACAGACTCTTCACAGTTGCAAACATGATAGTAGCCATTTGTAAGATAAAAGGTGGGCTTTTTAAAAACCCTGTCTTTATCAGCATTATACAAAACCTGCAGCATGTAAATATGAAAAAAAAATCTGGGTTCAGGGGTGCTAAATTTCTCACTAGAAAGGCAACTGTATAAACTACTAGCATATTTATTAACACTTTTATAAGAAAAGAAAAAATTGATCTTAAAAATATATGCATTTTTAGAGCAAAGGACCAAATAAAAGAGGACAAACTATGAGCTACCTCTGAGTGTTTTAATTCACCATTTCCTAATGTATTGTCAAACTTTTTGCATGGTTTTCATTAAAAAAGAGAAAGAAAAAAAAAAAAAAGAAAATGTGGTGTATGCATATATATATATGTATGTGTGTATATATATATATATATGTATATATATATATATAT